>CM021101.1:387445402-387492917 GCA_007115665.2 Sequoiadendron giganteum | reverse complement strand
TTATATTTGCAAGGTTTCAATTTTAACCCTAATGATCAATTTGCAATAGATTTGGGGGCCATAGCTAGATAATATCAAAGGTGTTGGTTGTTTTTTTACTGTAACCAAGTTTATCTTCTAGACACATAGCATATAAAATCTCAGATAATATTGCCTTACAATACCATCAATCTATATTCTAACCCAATACTACTTATCAAATCCTTATATGAACATAATCACCTATAACCTCACTCAAGCATTTTAATTAATTCCTTGAATTAAAGCCAAAATGAGAATTACACACACCATAACAATGAGATGAATAGAATAACCCTTGATCATTTTATTCAAGATAATAATATATTCATACAATGGAGATACATGACCTTGAAATGAGTAATTTTCATTCAGATGCTAGTACTGTCTTGAAAATTAAGTACCCATGAAACTAAAACCTACAACAGAATCACACCAAACCTAATAATAGTATCTTCACTATAATATCAAGCTCTTTACAAATTCGCTCTGCAACTTCAGTTAGACCTGAACTAAAGATATCTAACTTGCTAACCGGCCATATTTTTGGTCCTGAAATCCTTCTTATAGGGAAAATGAAGGAGCAACAAGCATCAGACCAGAAATACACCTGTCACTGGTCACTTGGACCACCTTATGACATTTCAAAAATTGGTTACAACAGCTGAGTCTCTGGAGAATCTTCTTGTTCATCCCGTCCACTGGAGAATAACTGTTGCATTTGCCAAACTTTGAAAACTTGCACCAAAACTGCCACCAAGACATAGCCAAAATTTGTTATAACCATAACCACTGAGCTGTTAACTACCGGTTGTAGACTCTGTCCTATTCTTGTTTAGTTAAGTATTTTTCTACCCATCCTTGATATTCCTCATCCGTTGGCCAATTAAAATTTACCACCTAATTTACCTTTGCACTATAAGTTGTATACTTTACTGCTACTTGATTTGCCTCCCTTTCAAAAGATTCAAAAAATGTGCTAGTGTTAATGATTTTCTCCATACTACTCATCAGCATATCATAATCTGAGTCATCACAAATCAATTTGATTTTTGCATTGATGATTTCATCTACCCTGTCTTGCCATTGCTGCAGTGATCTAACATTTCCTTGGGCATCTACAATATCTGGTAAAGATGTGCCACTCCAGTCATCAAAACTCTTTACCAACTCTTTAATCCTCTTGCTCAAATCATCAGGTAAGGCCTGGAAACCTTGCAGTGACTTCACAAAGTCTTGAGAAGGCCTTAAATGTTGAGGCCTATTAGCTACATTTTGAGAATTTCATTTCCAGATTTTGTTGTGCAAGTTCAATATTCTGATTTTAGGAGTATAACATTTGGAAATCATTGTAAAATCAGAATTTAATAATTTATGGAATTAGCATTTGAAAGTGTTTTTTGGGGTCATTAACTTCAGACTATCTTCTATTTTGTAGGGGTGGTTGCATGGCGATTTTTTTGGGTGTAAAATATCATAATTATTATATTTTGTTACCTGTGTACGATTAAAAATTATTGGAGTGCGTGTGAGTTTGATATTTTTTGAAGATCTAAATATTCAAGCTTGGTAAAGAAAAATCATGTCAGATAATATTAGTCCAGAACAAAATGAAGAGACAGTTGCTAGATTGTGGGCTATATTGAAAAGAAAGGGTGATGGGAAATGTTATTGTCCTTGCAATAATTGCAAGGGCTTAAGGATGAGAAGACTTTTAATCACAACAGCTAAGAAACATTGTAGGCAGCATGGTAACATTGAAGGGGGGCATGATTATCATCCATTGGTAAGTTGTTCATTATATGTGTTTATGTTGATTGAATTTGTAAATGTTTATATTGTTTTAACATTTGATATATATATAAAAAATCAATTGATCATGATCATGGTTTATTTGTGTCTATCATTATTATAAAGGTGGGGCACCCTAGGGCACACGATATGAATTATCACAGCCCAGAGAATGTGGTTTTGCAAGTGGAGGAACATGGAGCTGTGAATATCGAAGATGAAGTTAATGATCCTATGGAAGAAGATGATCATGCACCAAAAAACACAATTGAAGATGATGGTACAAATACATTGATCCATGACACATTATAGTGGCACATCTGATCATGTTGATTGAGATGACTTTGATGATGTTCATGATTTACCTGTACTTGAGAAGGCATATGAGCCACTTTATGAAGGCTCCCAAACAACTCTTCTCTCTGCTGTATTGTTGCTAGTGAACTTGAAGGTTATGGTTTATCCAACATAGCAATCTCATGGATGTTAAGGTATGTCATATATGTCATTTTTTTTCATCTATTTTAATTGTTGTTAGTTCATCGCTAGTAAATAAAGGATGAAGTATGTACCTTTAATATTCTTTATATTAAGAAGTTATTTTTTGTTGTAGATTGATTGGTGAATTTTTGTTACCACCATCAAATATTTTACCTTGCTCATATCGAGATTTATCTAGCATTATGAAAGATATTGTAATGGAGTATCAAGCAATAGATGCATGTCCCAATGATCATATTATATATCATAAACAACATGAATTTGCAATAGAATGCCCGGAATGTCATATCAGTAGATATCGAACAGATCAACTAACAAAAAAGGTGCCTCGCAAGGTTCTTCATTATATTCCCATTATTCCACGTATGCAACAATTATTTAGGTGTGAAAGCTTAGCGCAATTTATGGATTACCATGCACATAATAGAAGTGGAGATGAGATTCTTCGAATTCCTGCAGATGGTTCTACATTTAGGGACATGGAGGAAAAATGGCCACATTTTAAAGAAGAACCTTGTAATCTCAGGCTTTCATTGGCAGTAGACGGTGTCAATCCATTTGGAGAGCTGAGATCTATTTACTCAGTGTGGCCTATTTTTGTTATGAACGATAATATTCCTCCATGGGTGTCAATAAAGAGGGAGCACATAATGTTGGCAATGATTGTTCCAGGTATTTTTTTACATCAATTTTCTTTAACGTAGTAGCATCTCATTTGTCTTATTTGTTGCATAATGACTTATATGTTTTTTCATTTAATAGTCATGTACATGAATTTATATATATTGCAGTAAAATGGTTATAATAATTATGTAATGTTTATGTTCATTTAACTAGGTAAGTACCAAGTTAAAGATATGAATGTATATATTGAGCCTCTTATCGACGAGTTACTAAAGTTATGGAATGGCGTCACTATGTATGGTGTATCTAGACCAATAGGACAAAGACAATTTCAATTCCATGCAATGCTTGTATGGACAATTCATGATGCCTCAGGGCTAACACATTTTTTTGGTATGTTATAACATTCGACTGCATGACTTTAACGATATTTAATTTTATGAATTAGATATCATGCATGTTTTTTAAATAATCTATTCATTATATATAATTATAAAAATTGACATATTTAATCCAATTATATATGATTTGCAGGTCTTCAAACAAAGGAAAAATTTGCATGTCCAATTTGTGGTCCAAAGATGAAATCTCGTCGTTCAACAAGTTTAGGAAAGCAGGTGTTTGATGAGTATAGGCACTTCCTCCATAGAAATCATAAGTATCGAACTACTGAAAAACATCTTTTCAATGGGAAAGAAGAGACTACATCAAAACCACGAAGAATGACACCTCGCCTATGGAAGTTGGAATATAATAGAATTAATTGTCAAGGTTATACATCGGATCAAATTGTTTATCTATCATTTATGATATGTTTTGAATTTTTATTTTTATTTTGTGTTGTGTTTACTCATGCTGTAATTGACAATGATTGTCATTGTTAATTTGTTTAACTTATATGCTTCATGAAGGTCGTCAAGACATTAATGGTCGGCTTCCATAGGGACTGAAAAGTTATCCTAGACAATTTAGTAGGTTGCCCTACTATGAGCAGCTACAAATTGTGCATTTGTTTGATACAATGCATATCAGAAAGAATATGACAAAAACGTTATGGAAAATATTGGATGGAAGGCATGACAAAGAAAAAATTGTCAAAATTTGTAGTGACATTCAGGAAGCCAGTCATGCAATGAAAAATGTCATTCAATTAAATAGCGATGGAGACCAAATTAATATAAGTGCCCTTCCTTGGTTATTAATGGAGCAGAAAATCAATGCTATAAAACAAGTCATACGAAAAATTCAATTTCCCACAGGATTTGCTGCCAACATAAACAATATCATAACAAAGAAAGGTAAATTTGGGTCAGGGATGAAAATGCATGATTGGCATACCTTCATTAAGGTAATTATTTTGGTATATTATATATATTTGTATACTGCATGTACTTTTCAGTGTATTATGTTTACTACTTTTGGAAAAATATTAATGAAAAGATCATTTTATAATTGTTGTAGTACATTCCACCTCTATCTCTCCCAGACAACTTCGACAACAATGTCAAGCAAGTTATATATTATCTTGGAAAATACATGAGGTAAGTAGCAATATTTGTTCAATTTGTTGTATATTTTTATTAAATCTCATTAATATATTTGTGCCTTGAATCACTTGTAGATGGCTGTCATCTAAAGTAATCCATAAAGAAGATATAAATTATTGGAAGAGAAGAATTCCTCGTCTAATGTGTGAAATGCAAAAGTGTCTACCTTCGACATTTTTCAATGCACAAGAACACTACCTCATACACCAAGTTGAGGAGATTGAATTGTGTGGACTTGTACACACAAGGTCAATGTGGATGGTTGAGAGGCACTTAAAATTTTTGAAGGCTTTGGTTAGACATAGAGCACATCTCGAGGGTTCTATGGTGGAGGGATACATAGTATACCAGACCATGGTGTACATTACTGAATATCTTCGTAAGTTTGTAGCAAAGATCCATGTAGATCGCATTTGGGATCCCAACTTCATTAACAAATTCAAAGGGGAGTACTTGATGGGGAAAGGTAGATTAAGGAAAGTGTTAGGTAATTATAAGATGGTCATGGAGATTGATTAGAATACATTTTACATTTGGTTTTTATGTATATTGTACTTATAAATTAAGGTCGTATACCGTGGTAATTAACTAATTATACATCGTTTGTGAATTTCATTTTTTTTTGATACAGTTGGTCAAGAGTGGGATGCACTACATTTGTACGTCACAAACAATCTTGATTGGATGATGGTATGGATTGAACGATGTCAACAATCTGGTCACGCATTAACATGGGAAGGTGTGGCTTCATTGGTTAAAGAAGCTCATTGTAATGGAGATTCCAATGTTACACCAAGGGAAATTGATTTAGCATATGGTTTAAGAGATAAACAGGTATCTATAAATATATTAATCACCCATATTATTTAATTATTTTCAATTATATTGATGTATATATATGTTGAGATTTTTTTCTTTGCATACATTCGGCCAAGAATAAATATGTTTATCAACTGACGATATTGCAATAAGTTTTGCATGTTTGACATATTGCAGGTGAAACACCACAAAGCTATGTGGTGTAATGGTCGTAAATTTTGAATCAAAAAGTTGGATGACACAAAGAAAACTTGTGATTCTGGGATAACTGCAGTCTTCCAGGTGATTAATGTTTCATCTAGAAGTGACATACATCCAGAAGTCTCATAAAATCAATACTATGGGATTTTGGATGATATACTTGAGTGTGACTTTAAGTCCTTCAAATTAGTTTTTTTCCTCATCCTATGGTATAGGCTATGATTGAATGAAAATGATCCCGAGAGAACTGTTATTGAACATGATAATGGATTTACCATGGTTAATACAAGGTATTTTGAGCGAGCTGGAAATGAGCCCTATGTTCTTCCAAGCCAATGTCAGCAGGTATTTTACTCAGAGGTTCCAAGTAAAGCGGGTTGGTCATATGTTGTTAGACATGATCCAAGAGGAAGGCCGGTAAAGTATAATGTGGTGGAAGAAGAAGATACTGAAGAAATAGAATATGATGTAGATGATGATTAGGATCAACAGTTAGTTGATGATGTGCCTGACGAAGGTGTCGAAGAGGAGGAACTAGATCATGATGATGTAGGAGTTAATGTTCATGAAGATGATATCCATGTGGATGATGACATTATCGAAACTGATATCAATGATGATGATGATGATATAACCAATCCTTACAATGTTGAATATGGATTGGATGATACAGACAAAGAGTTGGATGAAGAAGAAGATCAATGACATTAATTTGTATTATCTATTTGATATTAATTTCTTGAAAGAATTATATTTGACTTATGTGGTTACATAATTAATTTATGATGTTTTTAATTTTAATTATATTTGAATTATATTAGAATATGTTTAGTTAACAGATGTAAAAAATAAAATGGATAAACCAAAAGATGAAAGCGTGAGACCACTGCCTTGTTGGGTGTATGGAGTCTAATGAAGATCTATAAAAGTGTAATCTATGATGGCAATAATTCAAAGTGTTTGGCACACAGATGTAGTTTATAACTTGTATAAATGTGCAAGTAAATGACTGACAAACTCTACTTGAGATAGAATGAAAATCCTAGTTATGTGATTCTTCTTATTGATACAATTAATACTCTTTAATTACTATGATTGACTAGGAGGGTTTAATCTTTACTTGAAAGAACCAAATAATCACATCACACAAATACAGCAAATGTGTATCAGTAAACTGAATATATATATATATATATGCTTGATATATCAATTTAAACAATAGAAAAGCATCAAAAGTATCAACTACTTCGAGCATGAGATGATTACAATGACGTTTCACCACTTAAGATAGTCATTTAATTTGCAATTTGGCAGCAAGCTCTAAGCTAAGACAAACAGACACAGAACCTTACAAACACATACGATTTAGGCCAGTGCCATATACTATTGGGGAGTCGCATTATTTCACAAATATTTAGATTTCCATAATAGGTTCAAACACATAACATATAAGATCTCTGGCAATATTGCATTACAACAGTGTCAATTTCTATCCTAACTCAATACTTCTTATCAAATCCCTTTACAAACATATCCATCTATGACTCCATCCAAGCATTTTAATTTACTCTTTGAATTAAAGCAAAAATGGAAATCATACACACCATGATAACAGTGAGATGAACACCATAACCCTTGATTCTATTATTCAAAATTGTGATATGTTTATACAAAGGAGATCCATGAGCTCTAAATATATCATTATCACTGAAATGCTAGTATTGTCATGAAACATCAAACCTTCATGCTATTGGAGCTGTCAAATTTTGACAAATTCATTATTTCTTCATGATTATTAGCTCCGAAAAAAGATTCATAATGTAGACAAAAAAATCCTCACATAGCATATTTTACCAAAATCTGATTTAAAATTGTGCCATAACGCCCCATAAATTTCATCTGACATTAAAATATTTGCATATGAAAATATCAGCATAAATTGATGCAAGTCTCATTGATGATAATATACATATCCTAAATGTATCGGCAAGACATTGCAAGGGTCACACCGATCAAGTTATACACAGAGAGAATGCGGGTTTCTATATCTTATCGGCGAGACAAAAAGTATCGGCGTGACGATGTAAGGTCACATCGAGCTAAATTACCTTTTGCCAATTGGAGTAATGTAAAGTCTATTAGAGAGACTTTGGTCATCAGAGAGATATTTTAAAACATTGCCCATAGTGTTATTAGTCTTTCTGATAAAGCAAGGGGAGGACTCACTCGATGAGACAAACGATGCCGAGGAGAATTCAAAAAGTCTTACCGACCCCTCGGGTTACATCGACAGAACTGAGCATACGAAGATAAAGGGTGTCGAGAAGACAATGCGCATTGTCTCGCCGAAGAAAAAGCGTATCGGTGAGACATGTCACCGCAAGGAGATCTAAGAGACATCACAGCGAGTTATACACTAGGAGAATGTGTGTTTGTATTACTTATTGGCAAGACAAAATGTATCGGCATGACGGTTTAAGGTCATATCGAGCTAAGTTACCTTTTTCTTATTGGAGAAAAGTAAAGTCTATCGGACAGACTTTGTTCGTCGGAGAGAGATTTCAAAACACTGGCCGAAGCGCTATTGGTCTTACTGATAAAGCAAAAGGAGGACTCAATCGGTAAGAAAAACGATGCCGAGAAGAGTTCATAAAAGTATTACCAACCCCTTAGGTTACACCGATAGAATTGAGCATGCGGAGATAAAGGGTATCGATAAGATGATGCTCTTTGTCTTGCCGAAGAAGAGGCATATCAGTGAGACATGTCATCGCGGGGAGATCTAAGAGACATCACAATGAGTATTATTTTGTCGCCAGAACAAATTGCTTGGTCTCAGCGACATACTCGATAAAGTGAAAATCTCGGTGAGACAAAGTACTTTCAGAGTAAGGAAAAGAACCGTTGGCCCGATTCATTAAGTCTGAGCGATAGTTGTTTCAGTGAAAGTCATGGCGATATAAAAGTAAAAGGAAAGAAACTATCAGGGAGACTTGTGATTTCAGGGAAACTGTAAGACGTCTTGGTGGGTGGGTGATCGTTGAACCCTGATGTGATAGCAAGAATTTTGAAAAAAAAAACTTGCAGCATTCATGTCTCGATCAGTAAAGACATTAATGGTGCCACGAAGCGTAGGAGATTTTGCATATCAGGGTATGATCAATTGAAATCATTGTCTCATAGAATTCAAAGCGAAGGAGAGCAAGGGAACCAATAGAGAAATTAAGGCATTCACCTGGCTTGAGTTTGGAAGAAGTTATAGTAAGTTTCTTGTCCTCTCAGAATTCGTAAAAATTTGAATTATGGAAGGCACTGGTTTAGGAAAACTAAAGGGAAGAAAACCCGGGGAGGGAAGCCAATCAAAAGCAAAAAAGAAAAAGACTGAGTTGCAACTAGAAGGTACTGAAAGGAAGCTAAATCAAGACCTCATAGACCAATTACCTGGTTCTAGACCTAAAGCTAGGCGTTCTGCACAACTCAAAGTGGAAGTTGACAAATTAGACGACAAATGCAAATTTATAGGTGATGTTTGGACTCCGATTAGAGGCTATGAGTTATTCAATTTCCATTACCATAGGAGAAATCGCTTTGAGCCAGTATGCAATCCATGGAGGCTCAATTTAGGGAAATTAGTGTGCCCTAATGTTTTTATCAATGTCGAACTGGTAAAATTGCTAGCTAGACACTATGATTCGAAAAAGAAAGCTATATGTGATTTGTCAGGGAATCCATTGATACATGTATCTGAGAATGCAATTGCTGAGGTTTTCAGAATGGAGGGAATATGCAGTGACAAAGTAGTGAGTGAAGAGCTCGATAGTGAGTTCAGAAGGATGTACACCATTCATAAAGGGTGGAGGTTACCTCTGCACAGAATTAGGTGTCATGGCGAACCTACTCCAATGGAAGACAGTGAGGGGCCACCCTTTCATGTAGACCTCTTCGAACCTTACCTAAAATATACTTACTACTCAATGGGATAGGTATTAGGGATGGAGGTACCTGAGCATATGGTGGTTGTGCCCATGGTGATTTCTGCAGACAGTCAGTATCACAATTCCAGATCATTTGACTATGCTGCACATGTTTTTAAGGAGCTGGATGCAGGTTTGATGGCGATAAAGAGTGGTGCTTCTGTTCTCCATCTCAGAAATTACTCACTACTGATGCACTTAGTGTTGTATTTTGGACAAGAGTTAGGTTTATGGACCCAGGAGCTGAGGATTTCACAATCTGACAAGGAAGGTAGGCCATTGTTTGTTCAATTATGGACTGATGTTTGGGATAGCAGGTTTGCCAATTCAAATTTCTTGCATTTTGAAGAATTCTTTGTGAAACCCTTGTATAGATTTTTTAGCCATCCTTCTGATTATTCTTTATCTGAAAAAGTAAAAAGGTTTCTTAGGCCTAGAGATTACATGGACCAATTAACCACAACTGGGGGGATTGGTATTGCTCAGAGAATGCCACAATGATTAGGGTTTATGGCTTTGAGGATACACCTTTCATTCTGCCCAGAACTATCCCGGATAGAATTGTATACCTTGAAATTGTTAGGCAAATGGATTACTCCAGTGTTATGAACTTAAGTTCATATGGGAAACAGGATTTTATGCCCAGTACATTGTGTTTTAGTGATTTCACTGTATTAGCCAAGGAAGGTTATGATCTGATTCTGGACAAATTATTGCACTAAAACATGAGCAGAGCACTAGTGAGAAAGAACTTTGATCCAAAAGGGTATATCCACTATGCCAGACAAAAAGTAAATCTCCGGGGTACCATCATGTGCCCTTTAAATCTGATGACATAATCAGAAACCTGGAGGCAAAGGAAGCTGAAATTGTGATTGAAAAACATAATCAAGAGTTGCTAGATGCTGAGTTGTTATCCTCTATTAAGGGGATTTCAGAAATAGACAGGCCACAAAGTTCATCTGGGAAAGTTTCAAGAATGAAGACTCGGGAGTGCCTATGTTGCCAGAGAAATAGATGTTGAGGAAACCATGGATGTAGATACAAGACATGAAGACTATAGGTCTTTCATATTAGATGATGAATTTATAAAGACCTCGGAGTTTAAGACATTTTTATATAAGCAAAAAGGGAAAGAGATAAGGGGATAGGTTGACAATGTCACTCCAGGGAATGAGGATCAATTGTTAAAAAGCTTAAAGGATGAAGTAGACAAAGAGATGATTGAAATGACCCCTGAAAAGGGGAGGGAGCTGCTTGAAAAGGTAGGTGTTATGATTTTTCCAAGTTTGGATATGAATTCTACATTAGTTTCTGATAGTTTCTTAAAAGATAACAATGCTACCCACAAGCTCAATATAGAGAAGGTGACGGAGGTATACACAGGATCAAGATACAATCCTGATGATGAAATATTGATGATTTGGGCCTTGTATCCTCCTCACAAGAAATCAATTGTTATTGATACTGAAAAGGCATTCAGACATGTCATGACCCTGAAGGCTGGGGAGGTTGATCCTGTAGCGACTGCTGATATCGGGATAAATATAGCCAAGTTGAATAAAGCCCAAATCCAAGCATTGATAAGGGAAAGGGAGATGTACAAAACCAATAATGAGAGGATGTTGAGAGAGAATGAATGCTTGAAAGACTTGGTAGGTGGTGTAACAGAACCAACAAGGATGCTCACTCAAGATGAGAGTTCACAGAAAAAGACCATTGGGAAGGGTCAACTGCATACTCTCAAGGGAGAATGGATGCATTTGCTGCAATAATAAAAAAAAAGCCAGGTTGTTTTAACCACTTGGTTAAATAAACTCTGTGGAAAACATTCACAATACGTAGATGCAATAAACGAACACAGGAGAGTGGATAGCAGAATTTAGGAAAGAATTGAGGAATAGGAGGAGGATACTACTAGTAATGAAGAGATTGAAAATGCTAATCGTATTATGGATAGGCACAGGGATTTCTTTGTGGAGTTACAAGGGGATATGCAGGGATTGATAGAGGTTGCCGAAGATAGATTCACCAAGTTATGTGATGATGAATGGAAAATGAAGGAAGCGACTACATGGAAAAGTGAGTGCGAAACAATACTCCGAGGGATGCTAGAGACAACTACTGCGAAAGATGCGATATTGGATGCAACATGTGAGCAAAATGAGCAAATGATAATGATGGAGATTGTGATCTGCGATGCGTTGGGAGATGCCAACACTCATGAGCGCCAGGATTATACGGAGCATATGTCTGTAGTCCATTTGTGGCTCAAGAGAAATTAGTTAATAGTGGATTTGTTAAACCTTTTATGCTTTAAACCTTTTTGAAAAGGCACGTCCTTTTGCAAACTGATGTATAAGTATCCATTGTTGGATAAATTTAAGGGGTAGAAGATAGAATTAGAATAGGATAGATTGTTGTAAGCATTAAATTTTCAGAAATGATGACATTCCAGGAGACTATGTTGCATGTATGAAATTTGAAAGAGATAATGAAAGACTGTTGATTTAGTGGCTTCATTCTGGTATCAATTTTTTGTTGGATTCTTGCGATTATTTGATTGTCTCCAATCTGATGTTTCTTGGTTGTTTAAATTGAAGTATCAAGTATATATTCTATTTATCAGTACACATTTGTTGTTTTTGTGTGATTGGTTTATTGGATTCTTTAAAGAAGAATTAAAATTCCTTTCAATAAATTATAGTAATCTGGGAATGCCATTTGGATCATTAAGAAGAATCAGATTATTAGATTTGATATTCTGCCTCAAGTAGGGTTTATCAATTACACTCTTGCATGTTTATACCAATTGTAAACTCATAGTTATATGCCAAACAATTAGAGGACCTCCTAGATAGAAACCATTCATTAAAGGCTTTCATTTGACTCTGTTTTACCCAATAAGGCACTGGTCTCCCTTATTTACATTACATTAGTTTTATTCATTTCATTTAAAATCTCTTAATTGAACATATTAATTCATACCTTGATATTGCATATACAATTTATACCAAAGTAGGATCATATCTTTCCACTGTTACATTTCCATTTGTGGATAGTTAGATCAAGTAGGAAACATAAATTGAACATATTAATTTAGTATAAGAGTCAAACAATCATAAGGAAAACATAATATGAAGATGAATTTTCTCAAATCTTGTGGTTGTAGATGCCCTTTTGAAATCTATGCAAAATGTGGGAGGATAGACAAAGCTATTTGACACAATGCCTCGAATAATTGTAATCTCATGGAATACACTCTAATTAGAAAAGTCTCATCACTGCCCTCATAACAATCTATCAATTTTTTTTAGTGTCTATTGTGTTATACCCAATTTGGGACATGGGGTATAACAAAATAGACACTAAAATAAATTGAGAGATTACAATTCTTTGAGACATTTTGTCAAATAGTTCACAAGCTTTTTCTATCCTTCCACATTATGTATAAATTTTAAAAGGGCATCTACAACAACAAGATTTGAAAAAAATTATCTTCATATTATGCTTTGATGGATGTCTATACCTTGTTCCAAATCTCCCATATTAAGGAAACCAATAAGGATTTTGGTGAAGGTTGTGGAATTTTTCTTTGCATCTACCAATTGCATTTGTTTGAAAGTTTATAAAACCTTTTCAACAAATCCATTATGTGTATATTCTAAAACCATTATAGTCCTTCTAGTCCACATCACTTTATTTTTTGAAGAAACTATTACCATTTATTTCTTATTTATGTTCTAAATTGGATACATGTTTATAAGTTTGATATTACAATTAATAATATTAATTTTGGCAATACATTAAAGGATTTTGTTGATTTTAAAAATATATGCATCCCAATGTAAAAATGCCAACAATGGAAGCAATGATTGTAACACATAATTTTTTATGTAGTATCCAATTCAAAGGATGATGTTATAATTTAGGGTTATGATAGGGTATTTAATTAGGGTTAGGATTTAGTGTTCGAGTTAGTGTTAGGTTTAGAGTTAGGGTTAGGGTTAGGAAAATAATGTTAGGATTAGGGTTAGATTAGGGTTTATGTTTTATGGTTAGGGTTAGATTTAGAGTTTTGGTTATGGCTGGGATTAGATATGAAATTAGGGTTAGGGTTTAGTATTACAATTAGGGATTATAGTATTAGGGTTATATCTAAAATGAAGTTTTAGGGTTATTTTAATTATGATTAAGGGTTGTTTTTATATTTGGCTTAGAGTTGGGGTTAGGATTAGGGCCAGGGATAGGGCTAGGGTTAAGTTTAGGGATAGGTTTAGGGTTATTAGAGTGAATGCAACTAATTAATGAAATAAATAATATTTAGGGTTAGGTAATTAGGGTTAGGGTTGGGGTTAGGGTCAAGGTTAAGGTTTCGAGAAAAAGGGTTAGGTTATGATTTGGATTACCCTAAACTCTAACCATAACCATAAACCTAATCCAAAACCTAACCCTAAAGAAAACACATAACCTAACCCTAATTGTAGTGTTTGAGGCTAGGCTCAAACACTATATAACCTAACCCTATATAACCTAACACATAACCTAGAGCTAGAAAAAATTCTTCTCCCAAACACTTCTATTCATGCCTACTAGAGTTGCAACATTCAACATTGGTGCTTCAACCATTCATTCAAAGCTAAGAATTTGAAAGCAGTGTTCATTTGTAATATAATTAATCATTTAACAATATTATAATTATTATTAATCTAATACAATATTAATATTATTAATAATATACCAATAATATTAATAATCTAATATAATTACTATTAATCTATATATAGATTATATATAATCTTAATATATCAAATATATCATTATAATTCATATAATGTAATATAATATTGTTATATAATATATTAATATTATAACATTACTATTAATCAAAGTGCTTTAATATTTATGTCGAGTTTTAGTACATTATATGATAGGTTACTAAAGCGGCTCTGAGATGCATGTGCTCAAAATCGACGGTGATGTTATAATCTTGATGAAAAGTTGCTTGACGGTTATGTTCAGTGCTGGTGACTTCTCAAACACAAGAAGATGTGATTTTGGCCCTATTAGGAGAATATTTAAAAGTTGATTCTAGAGCCGAGAAAAATTATCATATTAAATTATGAAGCCCCTTTCTTTGGCAGGGAGATTCCATGTGTGTTCAAAACTTCTTGTTGCACACATTTCCATTACTCATGTTGCTAAGAACCTTGCAAACCCTCATATTTGAAGATTGAAAAAATCCAAAGGTATATTTTATGGCCTCCCTTTAACCAAGGAAAATGGTTTCACAAAGTATCCTAGGAGTTTTATTATTTCTCTCATGACTATAATAGGCTTGGCTTACTTTATATTCACTACTCTAAATGGAGCCATAATAGGCTTTGCTTGCTTTATATTCACTACTCTAAATGGCGCCATTACTTTTTTAAATTTAATTAACATACTCTAAAACCTAACTAAAGCAAGTTGTAGCTCGTCAAATTGGACAAGTGAAAGGTCAATACCAGCGTCGACGAAGATTTTGGAGCTAAAACAAGGTCAATACTAGCGCCGAGGACCAGGTTGAGGGCACTCAGGGAAAATCGACGACCAAGGGACAATGAGTACTGTAATTTTGGCACCCTCATTCTCTTTAACCTACAATTTTCATGCCTAGTTTCCAAAGATCTTCTCGCACATTGGCCCCCCCATTCTCGTAAAATGGTATAAGATAAGACAAAAAATAAAATAGCTTTGTCTTTCACATTTTTATAGTGATTACTAGAGGCACATAGACCAATTCTTCATAATAGATGAATTTGATCATACTTTTCCAATGATGCAATAGTTCAACTTTGGGGTGTATCATTTAGGCAATGACGGATCCCTACTCTTTCCTTTCTATTTCTTCAAATGTATAGTTTATGTCTTATATTGTATTGAAATAGTTATTCCCACAACTTGTGTTGGACATCATACATTTGTAATTATCAATAAAGGGAATTTGTGAAAATTTTGTGCAATCTTTCTCTTGTATACATTTGCATAATGAACTGCAATTCATTTGATAATACTTTTGTGTATATGAATGGAACTTAGTAGAATTGAATGTTTACCTTTATCTTTATTTTTGCAAAAACTATCCCAACTTTACTTGATTGAGTTAGAAGCTAAATTAGGTAAAATAATTGGTGACATCTTCTATATGTTTGCCTGCTAAACATCCTCACTAGTTGCCTAAACTTATTCATTGGGCATGGTGTCGACTCTTGGAACTTGACAATACTTGAGAAATAGTCTTGCATAATGTTGTAACTCATCCAAAATAGTGCATAACACCTACCAACCTTATTTAACCTACCAAATGACTCAAAATAAACTAATTGTGCAAACAAAACTTATTCACTTAAAATAAAAACTATCCTAACCTAGACTAACTGAGGAAAGGAATACCTAAATAAAACCATTAAATGGTTCATGAAAGTATCTATCCTTTCTTTTCAACTTGTAATGCTCCATATGTTTGTGAGAATCAAAGAGGAAATGAAGAAATGATAGATGTTTAGCCAACTATTGCAATGCCTCATAAATGGAGGAAAAAAATCCACAAATCCACTTACCATTCATGTTATCTTAAAATGGATAGGATAGTAGGATAGAGTCCTCATGCTTGGGTGCAATAATGACTTGTAATGCATTGCTAGTTTCCATCCTAGTTAGATGCCCGATAGGACATCCCCTTGAAAGCTTTAGATTGGTTTTTCCTTTTTCCTCTTTTGGTGTGATCATATCCTTCATCTTACTCTTATGGTTCTCTTGTGGTACAATAAATTGATTTGGAACTTCATGGTTTTCTTCTTCTTTCAAAGAACCCAATAAGGTTGATATAATATTATCATGACTGCATTCTTCAAACCTTTCTACCTTTTTTATGGTTGTCCTATTTTATGGCAAAGTTTAGACAAGAGAGAAGACAATTTGAATGATTAGAAATAACGTCATTATCTTCACCTTACATGATAAATTTCCATGTTGATTCCTCATCCATGGTCAATGGACCATACTCTTCCATTAAGATAGCTAATAACTCATCAAAGCTATCAGCTCTTGGAAGGCTCTTAGGAACAGCTAGTCCAAGCTCAAAATCCTCATTAGTACACTCCAAATCAGGATTTTCTTCTTCAATGAGCGAAGGTAAATGTTCAAACAATGTAGTAGCCTCTTCCAACAAACTTTCATTTGTTATACCAACCTTAAGCTCTTTTTTACAATAGAAAGGAAGTTCCTCCAAATAGCTAAGATCTTGCAAATCAACTTCATGATAAGTTTCTTGACTTGAGAGAATAGAATCCTCATCAAGACCATATTCTTCCTCTTGATCCATGTTTGTTTTTTCCTCTTTAACCAACAACTCATTGAATTGTTTGATATCTTCTTGTTTCTTTGAATCTTCATCCTCGACAACAAAACAAGACAACTCATCAAATGGGAAGATCAACTCTTCCTTCTAACCCATCCAGTTTCCTTGTACCTTGTTTTCCAACTAATCACCCTCGACTTCTACTTTGAAAATTTTGGATTTTTCATTATTCACACCATTCATAGGCTTATAAACAATAGATATCTCTTTTTCCTCCTCATAACTGACCTCACAAGTTCTTTCCACTTGAGGAAGATCCTTAATCAGTTTTGAGTCTTGAATTGAAAACAAAAACTCTTGTTTCACTACTAGCTCGACCTCCTCCTATTTGAAATGATTGAACAACTCCTCAAAAGCTTTAGGGAGTGTTGATAGAGGATTGGCTAGTATAGGAGGCTTTGGTAACTCTTGAGGAAGAGAAGAAGTTATTTTCTTGAAGCTTGGGATTGTTAACACATGCTCTTCCAACTTAACAATTTCATCATAGTTGTCCATGTTAGATTCAACTGATAAGGGCATTTGAAAGGGCTTCTCTTGGTTACGAATCAACTATTGGTTTGAAGAAAAACTTTTAAAACTTGGAATTTTAATTGGCTTAGATTCTACAACACTTTCCTCTTCTTGGTTGCATGCATTTGGACTACTAAAACCAACTGATATGTAATTAGAGTCACCATGGTGTTGTTTATATTGCCTCCAAAGGCTAATAATACTGAGTAAAACACCAAATCTCTCAGTATTTTGATGAGAATTTCATCATACTAGTCCCACCAAGCATGCCAATAATTGTTATCTCTCAATATTGTACCCCTCCTAAGTTGCAGAACTTAACATATTGGTGAAACATGGTAATTTTCTAGGTTGTGGGTTACCTAGAGCAGAAAAGAACCTCCAGAGTAAGTTGGATCTTATGGTAGTCACTTAAAACTACTTCTTGGGAAAAGGGTAAGGAGGAAACATGAAATAAAACTAACTCCTAGTGTGATGCACCAAATATTAAGGATTTGTAATGTTGTTTTAACACACAATGTGATCAATAAAACTCACTGCAATATACATAACTCAATTTTGACATGTTTTGCATAAGTATTTCATAGATAGTCTTTGAATTTTATGGAAAAACTCAAGTGGAACAACAAATGACCTTCCTAGAGGCTTGAATGTTTGACTTCACAATTGAATCCTACATAGAATTGGTAGAACACAAACTATGACCTGCACAAACATGCACTTTTGTATAAAGGCTATGAGAAACTAGACTAGAACCAAGGATAAACATTATCATCACAAGGAAATATCAATAATTTCATGTTATCACACAATATCCAGTATTGAGAAGGAAAAATAGCTTGATTTTATTGATTGAAAGGTAAAAATACAACTGAGTACAAGTCTGTGAAAATGAGTTACAATGCTATCTTTTTCTTGAAAGCTCCAAAAGTGAGCTACAATACTTGCTAAAAGAAGAAAGAACTAACTCCAAACTATCATTTGAAGTTACTTTATGCTTGCAAAGACGTTGCACAAAGATGTTAAGTAGATTTGATTTATGATGGACACATTTGGACGATAGTAACAATAACTTGCAATCTATCAAGACTTGATTACCTTATAACCTGTCAATTTCTAGCGATGAAATGATAAATTAATCATAATGTCACCTTCAGATCACATCACCATGAAAGAACTTCATCCAACATCCTTATGAGTGCAGGCACCACAAAATAGGTATTTGTCAAATTTTTCTTCCTCAAGCGAGGGAAATTTAGGAAGAGAAGAGGAAAGCGAGACATGTAGTAGGTCTAAAAGAGGGAGATCAACTAGAGGTCAAAATATTAGAAGAAAAATCCATAAACGCATGGAATTTTTTCTTACTAAAGGGGGGTCATGTTCTTATGATGATGAGAGCATAGGCGACATCGAGGTGCCCTTAAGGTACAAACATCTACGGAAACAATGGGTACCCAAGGAACTTCCTCCAATAAACACTGATCTTTGTGTCAACGAGAAGATATATCGCATAGCACCATCGTCATTACATGGTTTGGGCGTATTTTTCATGGATGGCATAAAGTCTGTAACGACAAAGTTACTGAGTTGATGGAGTATGTTGGACCCTGTTACAGTTAAAAAGATTGGATGCAGCTGGTTCGATATACACGAAGTATGCATAGGTATGCACTATCAGCAAATTATATACAACTAAAAGATAAGGATCAAAATAAAGGAGTGGCTAGGTACATTGACAGGAGGCCAAAAGCATCAAGGAATATTGCAGGGTTTATAAATAGTACACGACCTGGGTCAACAAATAAGCAACCCAATTGTATATTCGAGGCCCGAGAGGGAAACCATGTATTCGTATGTGCGATAAAATCAATAACTGCAGGGGAAGAGTTGCTAATTGATTACAATTTCAATCGCTTAGATACAAACACAATTACTATGGGGGTGGTATGTACTATATATATACTGTTTTACCCAACCTCCAATTAATGACTCCAATATACCATTTTATTATTATGTTTTTCTTCGTAAGTCTATTGGATTCATTTCGGTAATGTTTTCTATATTTAATTTTTGTCATAGCAGGACATTGATCATATGAGGAAGGCTCCAGCCTAGAGCACAAATCGCGATCCATCTTCAGGTGCTTTTATCCGACAGGTTTACGTCATTGTAATTGTACAAATTAGATACGAGCAAATGTTTTATTATTATTTTTTTTTCATGAGTGTATTGGGTTAATTTTGATAATGTTTTTAATATTCTTGTTGCAGTTGGCTAATCAGGGAAAGGCACCAGTAGTATAGGAGAGCATCCATATGGAGGTGCAGTCACTATTATGCGATGATGACATCGCATTTTCCACAAACCCTGTGGATATGATGAGGAAGGCCCAAAAAAAATGCAATCAAGAAATCCTTCAGTTGGTATTCGTAGTGCCTCAAACAGATGAGATAAGAGAAAGGGTTAAAATATTGTCTGAGAGAGCATAGAACTTGGAAGTAAGCTGTCATGAGATCTTTAATTATAACATAAGTTAATTCATGGTTTTATATTTTGTACTCTTTTATGTCATGAACTAAAATATGTGTTGTTTTTACAAGATTATTTGCATCCTCATGATCATGTTGTTGGTCATGATCAAGGTACTGCAAGTGTTTCCTGGGAAGTAGGGGATGGTACAAGTGTCAATCCTGATCTTCCTACGTATACAACACATCATCCGATCCCATCATCTGTGCCTATATTATCGTCTGAAATGTCGGCAACACATACCATGCAGGAATTTAGTAGTCCACCCTCTGGCAACGAACACATGCCACTACATGTGTCAATACCTGTGGATGCATAGGCCACTACTACTGGTGATGTTTTAGCAGCATTTCCTGGATCTTCCTATATTACTAGTACGGGAACATTGCTGGTCACATTTATGGTGACCGAGGGTTTCCTTCCCATAAAGATAGAGAAGGTCCCAAGTACTTTAAAATGTTTTAATTATTATTATTTTTTTTTAAGTAAGTGCTAACAGTGGGGATAGTGCCCTATTATATTGATTTACAAAATGGCAATATTTGCCTACATTATAATTGCAGGAAATGATTTTTTTTATAAACATCTAAGTGATATTTCATTGGAGCTCTTCGGGCCCACCATACGTACACGGTGGAATGCCCAAAATCAAGATTTAAAAGATGAGTTCATTAACCGTTTAGTTGTGTTGTTCGGTCATAAAACATTCAACCGAACCAAGGTCCTTAAGAAAGCTGGTACCTATCTAAAGTATGTGAGGGACCAATATAGGTCACATTTAGAGAAGAAGAGAAAGTACAAGCATCCCCCCATGATTCAGGAAAGGGAGTGGAAGGACTTGGTGTCGGATGTAAAGGAGAAGGTTGAAAAGAAGAAAGGAAAGATACTATCGGGCCAAGGAAGGTATGTGATACTATCAACAATTTAATTATATACTGATTAATCTTTCTTTTTACATAATCTAACGTATTTTAAAATTTTCATAGGATGCTCGACACATCAAAGGCAACAAAGGCAAGAATAGAAAAACATGGGCAGCACAAACTTGGCTCGAGTGGTTATATGAAAGTAGCCGCACGATTTGTAAGTATCAATAAATGAAATATTGCATCCAAATAATAAATTGCAAACAATTTTGGTTTTATCACATCATAGAATCAAAATTCATGATCGCATGCAAAAATATAGGGCTTTGATTTCAACAGAGTGCCCACACAAGAGGACCTAAAGATTGCCTTCGACCAAGGCTATGGAGCCCTGACTGAACAGCTAAGAGTCTCGACTGGGAAAACACAATCTTCCACTGCATCCAACACGCAGGTAAATAAACTCAATAAAGTTTATTTCAAATTGAGTACTTGTGCAATCTGTTCAATATTAATTTCCACCATAATAATGTGCCTATTTGTTTTACACATATAAGCAATGATAATCCTGCACATGACATTGGAATGCAACCTGGTGAGGGTGAAGCGCAACCTACCGATGAAGGCCATGGTGTGCATCCCCGTACTAGATGTATTCATGTGCTATACAAAACGCAGTATGGATTAATACAATTAAACATCTTTAATTGCATTTGGTGTATTAATGAATGTAATCTTTCATGTTTCAACTTTAGAGCATGTAGAGCGTGATCAACATGTTGAGCATGATCAGGCTAGACAAGATCAAGAACATGATGTGGCTCCATCAGGTAAGTAGGACCACTCTAATGTTCTTTTAAACATTTTTAATTGCAATTGGTGTATTAATTAATGTAATCTTTCGTGTTTCAACTCCACATCAGATTTTAGAGGGTGTTCAACATGTTGAGCATGAGGCTATAAGACAATATCAGGAACATGATGTGGCCCAATTAGGTAAAGAGCACCACTCTGATGTTCTTTTAATTAATGAAATACATGTAACAATAATAATAATAAAACATATGAATTTAACATTTCTTTGCTATTGCAGCAGACCCCCCCTTGCAGCCGCGTCCACGCGGTTGTGAGTACACGACTAGGCGTACATTAAGATCATGAGTAGAGCTCAGAACAACTTCAGGGGGGACAGATGATTTTGAAAATGATACTCCACTTCAACTTTTTTTAGCTGCAAAAAAGAAACAAAAAAAAAAAGTGATTGTAATCATATTATGACAGCCATATTTTTTAAAATATGTAAAAACTGAAAAAATAAAATATGTTAATGAATGAATCTAAATATGTTAATGAAAAAATGTTATATGTTAATGAATGAATGTTATATGTTATTAATGGATGAATGAATGAATGTGAATATGTTAATGAATGAATGTTATGATGTTATTAATGCAGGATGAATGAATGTTATATGTTATTAATGGATGAATGAATGATTAATGTTATATGATCGAGTATGGGGAATTGAGAGTGATGTGAGGGAGGGGAGGGGGAAGGGCCAAATGAGCTTCCACCTTCATGTGGTTGGCCATGTTAAGTAGAGATTATTAAACTACTCTCAAAACAAAGAGAAGCTCAAAAAGGTAAGTAATGCACTTTTCAATATAAGAAATGCATCATTTGAAGCATCAAACCAATCTGCAAAGATGAAAGAAAGTGCTAAATTTTCACTATGAACATTGTGTTGTGTGTGGATTTGGTTTCAAAGCTCTGTTGATGGAGATGGCTTGTATGACAACCAAGAAAATAGTTATCATTATTGCTGCTACAAACAGGTCTCATATCATCAATCCTGCATTGTTAAGGCCTAGCCTACTTGACTACTTTTATATATCGCCCAGAGTCACCCTGATAAGTATTTCAATCTATTTGTATCATCATCGATAAGAGATCATGTATCACTAGGATATTCTATAGTTTCCCTGATGTGGTGAGCCTCCCTAATGATTATTCTTTTGATCTCAACTATGTCACCAAGAATCCTGCCGATGTAATCTTATCGGCATCACATAGCTAGTTGGGTAGACATTCACAACTTACTCTGATGATATATGTCTTGTCGATATGCTTCCCTCGTGCTTCGTTGATGAGACAAGATGTGTATCTCTCTGATGCAATGTCATCGCTAAGACAAAAAATCTAGTCCTCTCGATATATCTTCTCAGGCAATTTTGATCACTGTAATAGTCTTGATCTTTCAACAAATAGATTTTAAAAAAAAAATGCACTTTCTCGTCGAATTTATGACGAACAGGAAAAAATATCCGATAAATTTGAAATGTATCCGACAAAGTTTCGCCGTAATGACTTGCCTATTTTCTCACTCGTTCGATGAACTTTTGTCACTATTTCAATCTAAACTATGTCACCAAGACTCTTGCCGATGTAATCTTATCGGTGTCATATAGTTGCTCGGGTAGACCTTCATAACTTACTCCGATGATATATGTCTTGCCGATATGCTTCCCTCGATGAGACAATATGTGTATCTCGCTGATGAAAAGTTATCGCTTAGACAAGAAACTAGTCCTCCTGATATATCTTCTCAGGCAATTTTGATCGCTGTAATAGTCTTCATCTTTCACCGATATGCCTACATTTCAACGAATAGGTTTTTAAAAAAAAAGTGTAATCTCTCGTCGATTTTACGACGAACCTCAAAAAGCGTCTGACGAATTTGCAATGTATCCGATGAAGTTTCTCCGTAATGACTTGCCTATTTCATTGCTCATTCGATGAACTTCTTTCGCTATTTCAATCTAAATTATGTCGCCAAGACTCATGCCAAAGTAAGCTTATCGGCATCATATAGCTACTCTAGTAGACATTCAGAACTTACTCCGATGATATATGTCTTGTCGATATGCTTCCCTCGGTGAGACAATATGTGTATCTCATCGATGAAAAGTTATCACTGAGATAAAAAACCAGTCCTCCCGATATATCTTCTCAGGCAATTTTGATCCTTGTAATAGTCTTGATCTTTCAACGAATACGTTTTTTAAAAAAAGTGCACTTTCTCATTGGATATACGACGAACCGCAAAAACGTTCGATGAATTTGCAATGTATCCGATGAAGTTTCGCCGTAATGACTTGCCTATTTCATCGCTCGTTCAACGAACTTCTATCGCTATTTCAATCTAAACTATGTCACCAAGACTCCTACTGATATAATCTTATCAGCGTCATATAGCTGCTCCGGTAGACGTTCAGAACTTACTCTGATGATATATGTCTTGCCGATATGCTTCCCTCAATGAGACAATATGTGTATCTCGCCAATGAAAAGTTATCACTAAGACAAAAACCAGTCCTCCCGATATATCTTCTCAGGCAATTTTGATCACTGTAGTATTCTTCATCTTTCACCGATATGCCTACATTTCAACGAATAGGTTTTAAAAAAAAAAGTGCAATCTCTCGTCGATTTTACGACGAACCTTAAAAAGCCTCCGATGAATTTGCAATGTATCCGACAAAGTTTCACCATAATGACTTACCTATTTCGTCGCTCGTTCAACAAACTTCTGTCGCTATTTCAATCTAAATTATGTCTCCAAGACTCCTGCCGATGTAATCTTATCGGCATCATATAGCTACTCGGGTAGACCTTCAGAACTTACTCTGATAATAAATGTTTTGCTGATATGCTTCCCTTGTGCTTCGTCAATGAGACAACATGTGTATCTTGACGATGAAAAGTTATCACTGAGACAAAAATCTAGTCCTCCCGAAACATCTTCTCAAGAAATTTTGATCGCTATAACAATATTGATCTCTCAACGATATTGACAATACGTTGAATTTGTGTCGTAATGGTGATGGACTTACATTGTTAATCTGACGGTTTGGCAAAGGTATGCCTCCTGTCATCCAGGCACTGTTCGTCGTGTGATCGACGAAGTTGGCGTCATGGTTCTGACGAGCGTGCATCGTTAGGTCGACATTTTGCAGCTTGTCGAGATGTAGAAAAAATTTGAGTGATGGCACTAACTTCTATGATTCGTCGGCCAGCCGACAATGTATCATCGAGATTATGATGAAAGGCCATCAGAAATTGGGGTCAAATCCTGTAGTGCAGCAATTCCAATTCTAGCATAGTGTTTTTAGTAGATAATACATGTCTAAAATAGGTGGTTAGTGCATATACTTTGTAGACCCATTTCAAGTCTTATGTCTTTGGGTTGACAATCAAACGATATTCTTTAGTAGACTATGACTGCCAGTTGTGATGTCTAATCCCTGAGTAGAGGAATTTATGTTCCTAGTTATCAACCTGATTAAAGGATACTACACCCTACATCGTTCCTTAAAGTTTGTTTCTAATAATCGGGTGGTTACAGTTAAAGCAAATCCAAAGGCTATGCACCTTTTCTTACTAGCCACTTCTGGTCCTAGTTTTTCTGCACCCGCTCTCAAGAATTGCATTCCCTTCTTAACCATTGATGCTATGGCATTTTCCTCATTGATACCATTCATGGGAGCTATCCCCCGAGTGAGTATCGACAAAGATGAACTACCTAAAGCGGAAAATTTTAAATCTCCCCCATATTTTTTTGCCATCCCCTCAATCGAATGCTCTCTTAGGTGATGATTGGGGTTCCTTGAACTTCTCTGAATTCTTCATAACGGAGTATAAGTTGGACCCCTCTGGTATAGAATTTCTAGGTCTTGCTAACATGAAGATGAGTGACCCTCCCGTTGAGGAAGAGAAGTGTGATCCTGTTCATGGGACCGCTCCTCCCTAGGAAAGTGACTCCACTCTCGTAAAGGGGATTAATGTGTGTGAACCGAGTAAGGGAAGTGGGACCACTCCTGTAGAAACTTTCAACATCCATTGGTGAAATGAGATGCTCTACATGGAGCCGCCCCCTCTTGAAGTTCTATAAAATCGTTATGGGTTTGGTTACGAACTCACTTCTCAGTATGGCTATGGGCAGAAAGGCGTAGGATGCATTGAGCAAGGAATACAGGTCCCTATCCAGTTTAAGCAACGATAATGCTATCTGGGTTTGTGATGCCCTGTTGAATAGTCTAGACAAAAACCTTGGTGGAGTGTTAATATGATTTTGGTCGAACCATTAAGCTTGGTCCATCCTAAGTTGATAGAAGAAAGGGTACAAGACAAAAAAATTTCTTGTGGATGTCTTCTCTTCGGATGAAGCATTAGGATAATTTTTGGGTGCTTACTCTTCGTTTCCTCCTTATCATCACTAGAAAAGATTCTCGTATCACTTACATAAACAACCATACTTTAGAGAATCCATTTTGAGCATTGATGAGGAAGACCCTCTATCTAACATCAGCGATGATGTTCTAATATCTCATCCCAAGGACCACAACTCTCTCCTTAAAGGATATATTATCGAAGTCCCCGTGGATACTAAATCTTCAGAAAAGGTAATCAAGATTGGGAAGTACCTCTCTTCTGAGGAAGTGGGTGAGCACTCTACTCTCTTGTGTACTCACCCTGATATCTTCACTTGGACGTATGAGGATATGCCTAGTATTGATGAATCCATAGTGGTCCATAATATCATTCTATGCTCTGACACCAATCTCATTAAGTAGAAAATTTGAAAGATCAATCCTAGGGTAGCTTTAGTGGTCAAGAGCAAGATAGAGAAACTATTGAAAGCGGGCTTTATCCATCCTATTGACTATTCTCCTTAGATTTTGAATATAGTTGTTTTTCGCAAACCTAACAGTCGTATTTGTATATGCATTGAATTTTGACACCTTAACAAGGCTTTTCTTAAAGATAATTTTTTGTTACATAATATAGATATGATTGTGGACTCAATTACAGACCATACATTGTTATCTTTTATGGATGGCTTCTCAGGTTATAATCAGATCCATATTAACCTAGATGATCAGTACAAGACATCCTTCACTACCCCTTGGGATAATTTCTGCTATGTGGTCATGCCCTTTGGTTTAAAGAACACAGGAGCAACTTACCAATGAGCGATGACCCTAATATTTCATGATTTCATCCATAAAATCTTAGAAGATTATGTTGATGACATCTTGGTGAAATCTGTGAATCGTCAGAATCATGTGAGGAATCTTCATCTTATCTTTGAAAGGCTTCAAATTTACAAGATGAGACTCAATCCCCATAAGTGTGTCTTCAACATAGACGCTAGCAAGCTTCTTGGGTTTATAGTCTCTTATCATGGGATCGAAGTCGACACAAATAAGATTGATGCTATTGTTAACATGCCTCCACCAAGGAACATTACCAAGTTACAAATTTTACAAGGGAAGATTCAAGAAATTCATAGATTCATATCTCAGTTTGTTGGTTGTACCCTCCCTTTCACTCGTTTACTGAAAAAGGATGTTCGCTTTATATGGGATGAAGAATGTTAGAAATCTTTTGAATCTATCAATGCTTATTTGACCAACCCTCTTGTATTGATGTCGGCTATGCAAGATAGACCCTTCTTGCTTTACCTTATTATGTCATCATATGCTTTAGCAGCCCTGCTAGCTCAGTATGATGATGCAGGAAGAGAGAGAGCACTCTACTACATTAGTCATGTCCTCGTCAATTATGAAACTCATTATTCATCCATGGAAAAGCAGTGCCTTGCTCTTGTATTCACGACGTAGAAGTTGATCACTACCTCCTCCATGCCGAAACCCATGTCATAGTGAAAACAGATCTTTTGAAACATTTGTTCTCTAGCGCTGACCTTGTTTGAAGATTAGTGAAGTGGGTTATGTTGCTTTTTGAGTTTGATATAAAGTTTGTCACTCAAAAATTGGTAAAGGGACAAGCAGTTTCCAATCAATTGGCAGACACTTCCTAATCTCACTCCTTCCTTGGGTTGGACCTATTCCCTAATGATAATATTTTCACAATCAACTATGACCTTGAATGGAAGATGTACTTCGATGGATCGAGGTGTCAAACCAATTCTAGAGCAGGTGTGGTCCTGATATCTCTTGAAAGCAAAACCAGTCCCCCTATCCTTTCGATTAGATTTTCCTTGCACTAATAATATCATAGAGTACGAAGCTCTTATTGTCAGTTTATGTGCCATGATTGCATTGAAGATTAAACATCTTCATATACTAGGTGACTCTAAACTTATTGTGAATCAAATCATGGGAACTTATCAAGATAAAAAAAGTAAATTATCCTGATATCGAGACCTCGCTTTGTCTCTTCTCAATCAGCTTTCCTCTTTCATGATAAACAATATCCCTAGGAGAGAAAATAGACACGTGGATTCCATGGTGATCACTGCTTCCTTGGTACCTTCAGAAGAGGATACAAAGGAATATCACTTTATGGTTCAGGTTGCGTGAACCCCTATGGTTCCCGATAAACATGAGCCTGAGTCTCTAGTTTTCTTTCATGCATATTCAGGAGAGTGGTTCTCTAGTGTCTACAACTACTTAAAGATGGGAAAATTTCTTGGGGACGTGACAAAAAGCGATCGCACTCGTATACAAAAGCTTTCAGCATGTTACACCATCTTATCAGACATTCTTTATTGAAAAGGTTATAATGGCTTGTTTCTAAGATGCCTCACTAAAGAGGAAATACCCCTTACCCTTAAAGAAGCCCATGCAGGCTCTAGGGGTGGACACTTTGGTGGTAGACCCCTAGTGAGGAAACTGGTACACATGGGATACTATTGGTAGACGATGGAACAAGATTCCTTCGGTTTTGTCAAGAAGTGCCTTCAATGTCAACAACATAGCTGCCTTATCCACGCTCCTACTCAGGAGTTGCAAAATCAAACTTCTCCTTGGCCCTTCACAAAATGGGGATTGGATATTATTGAAAAAATGTCTCCTTTTTCCAAAGGACATACCTTTATCATTACCGGTATAGATTATTTCACAAAGTGGGTTGAAGCTATTCCGCTCCAATCCACGAATGTTGAAACTATTTGTAGCTTCCTCTTGAATAACATCATTTCTCATTTTGGGTTGCCTGCTACGCTTGTTTCTGATAATGTTACACCATTTAAAAACAAGGAAGTAAAGCAATTCTTAGAGAAGTTTCATATTCAACATAGGTTTTATACACTATATTATCTACAATCCAATGGCCAAGCAGAAGCTTCTAATAAGACACTTGAACTCATCCTTCATAAAAGAGTTAATAAACACGACAAAGATTGGCATATTCAGCTGACATATTCTTTGTGGGCTTATCGCATGAGTGTTTGCACACCGACGGGAACGATGCCTTATAACCTCGTGTATGGCACATAAGCTATCATGCCTTTGGAGTTGGAAATTCCATCTTTACGAGTTTCCCTTAGAGGGTTGATTGATGATGAAACCTATCGAGTTAACCATTTGCATCAGCTAGAGATGCTCGACGAGCACCATTTATAGGACCTTGATCATCCTAGATCTTATCAGTGGTCGCTATCAAGACAATATAATCAAGGTGTGCTTCCTAGGACCTTCAAGCTAGGAGACTTGATTCTATATGAAAATTAGTAGAACGCAAATGCACTGCCCGATCAGAAAGGGAAGTTTAGTCCTAACTAGTTAGGTCCTTATGTCATGGTTTATTTGTATGATTCAGGTGCCTGTGGGTTATCATCTATGGATGGAATGCCTTTAAAAGAGCATGTTAATGCAATGCATCTTCGTCGATACTATGCATAGTATCCTAATGTGTCACATATGTGGTGTTCTTCCTGAAGGGTAGTAATACTGCATATGTTAACATTTACACATTTTCACATCATGAAAATTTGTGTCTTTATGACATGACCATATGTGTGTGCATGTAATAAAAACATACATATGTGTTTCTGGCTATGCCATATATCCATTCATCACATTACATCATTTTAAAGTAATTAGATCATCATAGCATTCAATTAACATGTAACCAAATGTGTTTAATTAAATCATGATTAGCATCTAATGAAACATGCATCCATATAAGCAAATAATGTACATAGCATGAGCATACATGAAAATGGAAAATATACACATAAAAAAAGCCATGATACTAAAATTGAAGTATATACATGTATATATGTCCAATGTATGAACCAAATTTTATGCACATGTATCAGTCCACTGCTATAAAAAATGATTGGTTGTTGAATATGTGTCTATACAAAATAGCTACAAGTATATATGTGTATCTATATCCGGCTACACAAGTGATATACAAAAGAGGGACTCCTATCCCCGTGGCGCATGGCTCCCTAATCCCTCTAGCCCTGGTGGCCACTCTAGTACCCTAGGAGGAGGTTGTATGGCGGTCTACGACTAGGATTAGTGTGAGCCTGATGCAGATAAAACCACTTGTGTCCCTCTGACCCTCTGAGCTCCCCTTGCAGCGAACAAATTTCCATCTTCACCTGTATAAGCTCTTGTTGTATTCATTGAACATCTATCGAGATCACAGTTGTTGGTTGTGCGTCGAGCTCATCAATGCGGCTTTGAAGAGTGTCACATGTCACCTCGGCAGAATCAACCTTCCTCACTATTGTGTCTTGCTCAGCGAGCATCATCTGTAGCTCCCTCAACAGTTGATCTCACTATCCCTGTGTGGTCGTCAACTCTACAATTAGTTGCACCACCTCTGCACCCCGCTCCTCGTATGCAATCCTCAGACATTCTACTAGCTCAAAAGTGGGGGCATGTCTCCCTGCTAAAACTAGTTGGTAGGCCTCAATGACCGTCCCCTGGATCAACACAATAGGGGCCACCTCTAAAATACACTAACCTATAAGCCCAGTCCATCCCTGTGCATCCTCTGCAATCACAAAGAGAGAAACAAGAATCGAGAACACATAAACATAAAACAAAAAATGGAAAGCATGAGATAAACAATAATGTACCATGTATGTCTGGATCCCCTGGCTGCCATGTGGAATCAAAGTGTGGGTCGACGCTAGGGCCTACATCGCTGGTATCGATGGATGACCCTGGCGATGCTAATTCTATTGCGGCTGGGACAGTGGAAATTGGTGGCACCAATGAGACAGGGGTAGCTGGGGGGGAGTTGATCTCCTTCGTTGCCTCAGCCTCACAAGCACCGCCTCCTCCTCCTCTGTGTGGCCCTATTGGCAGCCTCTCCTCCTGTCTTGTGGAGGCTGGTGGGGCACATCATCTTGTAGGATAGAGTCCCCTCTCAGGGCACCCTCACAAAAAACTAGATAAGGATGATGCCTCTCCCACCATCATGTGTAATCTGCTACTACCCAACATTATCTACTATCGCCATGGCCAATAGATCATGATCAGGCTCATCATCATTTGAGAAGGTGATGTCTATAATGGAAGGGAAAAGGAAATCACCTACCCTTGCTACACTATGGTGTGCCCTAGTGTATGTGGGCACATTGGGTGGTATGGTCTGAACACAATCATGCTACCACATGACCCAACTCCAGTACTAGGGAACAATAATATAATCATGGAGACCAACCAAAAAATGGTCCTCCTGTAGGTTCCTATCGAACCTACTATCATCGACCCACCTGAAATATCGGTAGGGTCTCAAGTGAACCTCTCCCATGGCAATAGTATCAAACTGTAGCCTCCAAAACTATAGGTCCCTGAAACACCACTAGCCTGTCATGTCATACCAATGGGCCATCGAGACTTGATACAACCGTTGCTGGGGAAAACCAATTGGCTGGGTGCACATGATGTGGGTGAAAGCTCACACCTACAAAAGTGTGCATGTTGTAAGACTACAGTACTCATAATGAATGTACCACCCAAGCTCCTAGTATAGGTGTGTCAGCATGCTGCACCCCCAGGAAAAAATAGTCTTATGCTCAACCATCTCTCTGATGATAGGGATGAGGCCCCCGTGTAGGTGTGAGCCTCGCCTGTCTATGATGATGCAGAAGGTGACAATGACTACCATCACCTTGTGTAATAATAGCATTATGGTCCTTGCCTAGTCATACCAGTGAGTATAGATGTGACTAGTGTCATCGCCATCGAGTGTCCTCTTGTGTAGTAGAGGATGCCCTCGCTATGCTCCCACGCCGACCGGGTATCATCTAGCACCACCCACCATCCACGGATGGGTAGCCTGAGGATCTGATAGACATCCTTGAGAGTGATAGTCATCTCTCTTTATGGTAGCTAGAAAGATGATGTAGTGTCGTCCCACCACTCCATCAAAGCGGTGAGCATCCCCTTGTGATATCACATCTCTAGCATAGTGAATACATGCCAGAGACTGACCCACTCGAAGTGAGATCCTATGACAGGTGATCCCTCTATTCACGGATGAGTTAGAATGCTTGCCCTTCGAGATTCTCCAATTACTCTTGCAAAAAGTAAAAAAAAATTAAATCAAAAACATAATCATGATAAGCAAACATGTAAAGGGACACATGCATGTTGCGCAAATGTATGTGCATCGCGTATACATCCCGGATCTCCATGGTCGCTCGGAGGACGCCAGCGCATCCTTAGGATGACAACATGGATCCAAGACCCCAACATGTGCCTCGAATGATAGTGTGTGTTGAGGATGTGAGTGCAGTTTTAAGACACCTGCGCACCTCGACAAGTGGAAAAATTCAAAAAATTAGCTAAAATGCATGAAAATTGAGACGAAGAGGCCTACTTGGTCAACCTCGTGACCCTCGGTGATGTCCTCGCATAGCTAATCTATTCTTGGCACCTCGTACTCTCTCTTGGTTGATATTTTTTTGAATTTTCTCTCACAAAAGTCAACAATCTTCTCATAGTGAATAGTGAAAATGACTCTTCTAGCGGCCCACCTAAGTATATATAGGGCCCCCGGGGCCCAATTTTCCTAGAGCTTGTGGCCCCTCGGTTTCTCCTGACCTTACCCCACCATGCTGGAGGAGAACTCAGGAGGGGGCATATAGTCACCTCTTGATCATATTTCTCCTCTGAATCAACCACTTTTTCTTGATCATTCTTCTCTTTGTGGTAGTTGCTTCCAATTTTTCAAAACTGACTCAATTATAGTTTTGCAAGATACAGTTTTGAGCAGTTTTTTGTGACTTGTGTTGTTTTTTGTTGAGTTCAAGAGTTGGGGGCATCCTCAGTACCAGTTAGCTCAACCTCAGTGACCTCTATGGTCCCTCTTTCTAGCACGTATTTCTGTAAAATTTAGAGCGGATGAAAAAAAATGTATCCACTTTAGTGAGGCTGATTTTTTCCAAAATCAAGCCCACTAAAGTGGGGGAAACATGTAATGTCATAGAATTGCACCTAGGGGAAATTTCACATTTTCACATCTTGCCTAGCATTTATGACACCTTAGAAACATTAATGGCAAAATCCCATGAGTCATAATTTTGTGATTCTGACTCTGTGTGGACACATGGCAAAATGAGAGAAGCCTGACAAGGCATTTCTCGAAAACCTAAGCTTTGGACACCTGCGCGATGCGCAGACGTTCACACAGTGCGCTAGCGTCTTGGCAGTTTTTTTAATCTGAAACGACGAATCTAGAACCCTAACCCTTGCGACATGTTCCCTAATAGTTAGGTCTCAAGTGAAACAGCTCTATGTCGCCCTTGCATACATAAAAACCCCGTTTTGGCTCTCATTTTGGGGTGGGAAGTCATCAATTGAAGCATTATCACTACTTTCTCTAGTCTTGGGTAAGCTTTATCCTTGAATAACAACACCTTTATAGGTGAAGCCATGCCGGACTGAGGTCTCTCCAGCAGCTACCAACTCTCAAGCAAGCACATAGTGGTGCACCCGTGTGCTCCGGAAGAGGGTCTTGACTCGTGGGTAATGCTCTCTCTCCCTATCACTCTTTCTTATTAGTTCATTTGCTACTTTGTGGTGTGGGCTCTACTCTGAAGTGGGTTTTGTTTTCACCACGCACTCTTTTTACTTCCTTTACACCATTTTCCAAACTTGGTTTTCCATGGAGGTGGGAACACCAAAACGAGGATCTGATTGAGGCAAACCCCCATACATCCCCAACATTTTCCCCTTGATATTTTATGTGCAAGTTATGAAGAGAAGCTTGGAGTAAAGATTCATATGCACGAGGGTAATATTGTTTCAAGTCCTCTTGTATTTCCCTTTAATTTCTAGCTTTCTGGCGATAATTTGGTCCTTCAACCTTTTGACCCGAGTAAAGAAGTGAGATTCAATTTCATTTCTGTGAGATCCTAAGTTCTTCATGGCTTAGGATACCAGCACGTCTTGTGGACGACAACGCACCACACTGGCATCCTGAAGTTGTGTTGTCGTCTTTTGGCTGAAGGGCTACTTAGCTAGAGATAGAAATATTGAAGTCTTGCTCTTTCGAGGCCTGAGGTTATTTTCCCTCTTTTCTTCACAGTTTCATCGATTCATTCAGTTTGAGGTGTATAAGGGCAGTTTGTTCCCTAGTGATCTCTTGAGAATAAAGAGACACGTGTGCAACGAATCCCTCTTATATCACAATGTTATGTCAGAAAAATACCATATAACCTTCTTCTTGGTAGATCATGGATTCATGCTATGGGTGTAGTCTCGTCTACCTTGCATAAATCTATTAAGTTCTTTGCTAATAACCAAGTAGTCATAGTCAAGGCTAAGCCTAATTCTATGCACCTATGTGAGATGGCATATGTTGGTCGAGCTTTGATTTTTCCTACTCTTATTCCTTTTGTATCTTCCAATGTGTTGATGTTTACTTCAGCAGTACCTATTACAAAGTATACTCTTGAGATACATGTCCCTAAAGAAGATCCTTATAAACCAAGAAATCTTAAGTTTTCTCCCTCTACCTCTTCTCAAAAGAGTGCATGAATTGATGATAATTGGGGTCCCTTAAACTTTATAGTTTCCTTCATTCAGGAATATAAAGTTGACCCGATCCACTTAAGCCTTCCAATAACATCATCTAAACCTGCTATCAAAGATGGTTAGTCTTTTGGATCATGGGATAATGTGAATGTAATTTGTAATGTTCTTAGTGTTGATCCTCCTTCTAAGAGAAAATGATTGCATACGCTAAGAGGATGGTGAATGAGTCTATCAAGAAGGATGATGATGAATCTCATGAAAAGGTGTGTCCTTCTTTGAATAATGCTCTCTGTGGACCCCATCTCCTCATGATTTGCAAACATGTTAAGGCCTGCGGCTTTAAAGCTAGTCTCAAAGTATGGCTGCTGAGTAAAGGTTGTGGTGTAATAGACAAGACATATAGTCCCTATAGAGACTGTGCCTGTGAAATAATTTGGAGACTTGGTTTCTTGAATAAAAGAATTTGGTGGAAACCACCAGTTGAATGTTGGCAGTGATGTCCCTTTGAGAACCTCATTCTCCGCAGTTGCTCTATATCATCGCTTGTCTTTGTGTATTATCTTCTTCTTGGCTGAGAAGTCAAACTTTTCTCCAGAGAAAGGGTTTGCTTCAGCTCCTCATCCTTTAATATGAGCAAGGCGTATTTTTGTGAGAAGCTTCTAAAAGCAAGCCAAATACTCTTCCTCCATGTAATAAATTTCATAAACATGATAAAGTAAAACATTCTTTATGTGCATACCATCGAGTGCCTAGCCATTCCACTAGTGAATGTAAGGCCTTGAAGGATAAAATACAACAACTTCGTGATTCAGGTGCCATCACTCATTTATTTGTTAATGCACCTACCTTCTCTTCTATATAAATCTCGAATGAAGCATCCCTTGAGTGGACCCTCTTCTTTTGAAGGGTTCCCGAGGGACCTCTTTGAAAGTTCTTATCTCAAATGAATTCCATGACATCTAGCTTGGGGGTAGCCTGACTACACTTATCTTTTATGTGACTTTCTTGCAAAGCAGCTTGCAGTAGCCACAAGCCTCTCTGATTTGTCTTGCTCTATAGGACCAAGAACCTGCGGAGCTCCTTTACATCTTTTATTCTATGACACAGGTTTTCCTCCTCGAGCGGGGATTTGTTTTATCACTTTTACTTTGTGATACCGGTTTTCCTCCTCGAGCACGAATTTATTTTATCACTTTTACTCGGTGATACGGGTTTCCTCCTCGAGCGGGGATTGCTTGTAATAACCCAGACCTCTGAAGCCAAGATTATTATCGATTCCCAAGTTTGACAAAGTTATTTTTCAAACTAAATCTATATCTTCTGGTATATGCAGATGAAGTTAAATGAATACTTGCAAAATCTTACCCGAAACTCAATATACTTTCTCAACCAAAGACTGTGACATATATATTCAGGTGTATGGTAGAATAGACAAACATGTGATCTTTATAACCATATGATATATTCAGAACAACAAATTCAAACTAATGTCAATGTCTAAATATTTCCAACTAGAGGTGAACAACATATATCTTTCAGAATAAGAAAAACCTTCAATAATATTATTTGATGAACAATACAACCAGGCATACATACAAAATTACCTCCAATTTAGAAAAATTTTATATAGACTCAATGTAACATTCAAAAGTAGTTACCCAAAAACTTCATATGCAATGCATACAAATGACATAGCAATGCAGCAGGGAATAGTGATTGATTGCACAAGAATTAACTAGTTCTTATAGTCTTCGATCTACAATAACCCTGTAAAATTTTAAGACATCCAGAAGACACAAATGAAGAACAATACAAATCCATTGACCTTATGTTTTCTTTTAATAAATCAACATACCCGATAGTATGCTCCATTCCACATATAGAAATAAGCCAAGGAATAACACCCAGTTCATTCCAAGTACCTGATATCAGAACTTCTGATCTTTACGCACTCGTGACATTCAACAATATCAACTCTATTTATTTGAGAACTCTCCAGCGCTAAGACATAGCAATCTTCACATTAAATGATATTCCACGTCAGAGTATATGAAATTCAATCTTTCGCGACCATGGAACAACTCAAAGATGTCATTACAATTTTAATATTTATTGAAAATCTTTGTCAAAACATCCACAACATAGAGAATAGGAAATTCCGCCACAAGAGATACTACCAAATAAGAGTCTCAGCAATCATATCAATAAAAATTTTAAACATCAAACCTAACGATAGCACAATGGTAGCATTGTCTAGGTTGTGAATCTGAAGAAGCTATGGAACATATACAAGATGAAGAAGTGGTCGCTAGGAACCAGCCTCAATGACTCTCAGCAACTGAGAACTACAGATAGAAATGAATACACAAATCCAACACTCCATACGCCCATGAATGTCTCGATTCATATGCACATCAATCACTTCAAAGGCATAGAATAAATACTTCTCATCACTTCATATTCTTCCCAACCCTCCACCAGATGAGATAATAAAGTACCATAGCGTATCTTGTTGTTCGGGTTGCAGATAGTCTTTTATGGGCTTGTCTCAATAATCCTCTTCCTTAAATTTGATGGTGCATCACTATCAAGCCTGAGAATGATATAATTGATGATCTTCAAGAAAATATCGGTTCCCTTCAGATAAATTCCATGCTTTCTCTCATATGACAAAAATTCCCATGGAATATCAAACACCCGATATCTAGGAAATCCTAGCCTCAATCCTCCTTATAAATTTTTGATTCCTACCATTATCACCTCCAAATGATAATACCGACAATGTTGAAGTGGAATCTTGAAGACACCATAGATACAACCTTAGGTTTCAACAATAATCCACTAGAACTAATAATTCTGAGATATCTCTTGCCAACGATTCTTTCAATGTCGAGAATGATTCAACTGAAAATCAACATTAATTTATGCAAAATAACCACGGTAGGTTTTCGTCCAGCATGGCCCAAAATCCTAAGATTTTTTGTTCTTAGAGATCTCAAATTTGAAACCAGACAATATCAAATCTCTGTGATACCAATCAACTCCTTTGATCATGATTTATTCATCCATTTTCAGTTACTTCCCAAAACTGAATTATTTATTGACTTTATATAATATTTTATAAAGTCATTTATTTATTAATTAATTAAATAATTAAAATTTCTTTTAAACTTTTGAAATAAATAAAGACAAATTAAATATTTAATTAATTAAATTTATTATCAAGTGAGCATTAAAATTGGGGACATAACATTTCTTTTATCACTCTTGCATTCATTTATATCTTTCTCTTCTCAATTGTATATACCGGATTGAAAATCTACATCTTCTTCATCCTGAGTATATAATTTTCCTTCCTTTTATTGTCCTGCACTCTCGGGTTTGCCAAATTGTGGTCTGCTTTCTCGAAGGTTCAAGTATACATCTCTAACCCTATGTCTTTTTTGATCTACTTTACCGAAGCACTCATCAATATTCATGCTCGCTAAAGTGGGCGCAAAATGTATAGGAGTAAATTTGCACCCCTTAGTAAAATTCCCCTTTTAACTTCCCTCACCTTAGAAAACCAAATTCAGAGGTTTAATTCCACATAAACCAATTGCATTTATTCCACTTAGTGGTTGCTTTGTGTATCAGCAAAGAAATAACTATCGAGGATGCTCGCGCTACAAGCAGACGTTCATGTGGCATGCTTACGTCCCTGATAGATTCTCACAGCTAGAGCCTATAGAGGTGTTACACTTCTCATTGGGGGTCGACTTGTAATGCCCTCTTCAGCTGACTGACTCAAATATGACCATTTCCTTCATCTCCTTCTTTAAATTCATCTCTCTTTCATTCATTTTGGCTATTTCCAATCTCTTCACAAGCTCCAAGTAGCTTCCTCACCATCTCTTCAATCTCCAAACACCTTACACTCTGTAGCAGCAACATCAAAACACCATCACTTCAGTAGAGCAAGTGTGGAATGAAACACCATTACGGTAGAGGCTTGAGTTCCTCTCATTTTCTCCCCCACTAGCCTTGAGTGTTTTGGGCGGAGGTGGTAAAATTTCACTCCTCTCCTCTATTATTTGGTTGAGTTAGCACATTACTATTTTGTAGTGCTTTAGTGCTCTTTACTTCATTTCCTACTTTTCTCTCTATCTATCTGGTTTTCCGTGGAGGTGGGAATGCCAAAATGGGGGTTTAAGTGAGGCAAACCCTTATACAACCCCAACACTTTCTCTCTCTTGTGTGCAGGTATTGAAGACATTCATGAGCTAGAGGCTTCATCATTCGTACAGTCATAAGCTTTTCCTTTCCCTTCTTCTCCTTGTCTTTATCTTTTCTATTTCGCTCTATTTGAGTTTTGTTACATTCTATTGCTTTATCACATTCTATAATTTCTCAAAAACTAGAGTACAAGCATTCACTTTGCCATTTTTTGTGAAAAACTTGCTTTCTAGTTCATACAAGATGCCATCGCACCTCAGGGACACCAGTGCATCATGCTATCATTTGGGTTTTGCGTTGTCGTCCTTTTGTCAAGAGCTTGTTAGTTTGACCAGAGAATCTTTGTGACTTGCTCTTTCTGATTCTAGAACTCTTGCCATTGTCCTTTGAGGTAGTTTAGGGTAGTTCACCTCGTCAGGCTCTCTGAATGAAGAAAACTCGTGAGTAGTGAATCCCCCTTCTCTACACAATGTTGAGAAAAATCTATGAATTCAAGGTGAGAGGTCCACATAATTTTATACCTGAAAGGAAAGGGAGCTTTCACCACAGCTTCCTCCCAATCCAAAAGAATAGTATTATGATTTGAGCTCATTCTAGGGAGAGCAGATAAGTTAAGCTTAGGAAGAATATTCCAACCACTAAAAATGAAAATCTTGACAAGTTTAACTTGGATATGATTAGTTATGAAGACACTTAAAAATGTATTGAATGATAGTGTACATTCAAATCAGGTATACTAACATCATTTCCTCCTAAAACCCATCTTCTTTTCACTTAATTGATTAAATTAGCCTAGCTAATTAATTAATTGTGTCATTTTCATCTATTAACCTAATTAATCTAATCAAGTTAATTCACCCCCTTTCATGCTAACACTTTGTCTTGTTAAATTAAATACATTAATTTATTTAATTCAAATCCCTAAGTCCTATTATTTAGTTAAATAACCATAAGTTATTTAATTAAATATTATTTCACTATCCCCCTTTTCATTAAATCATTTATTTAATTAATATCATCTAATTCCCCTAATTTTCATAATTAAAACCTTATTTAATTATCAAATTACCTAATTAAATCTAATTCCCCCCACTTGTAAAGGAATATTCCAAGGGAATATTCCTCCAAAAGGGAATATTCCTATGAAATATTCCTTCCCCTTTTTTACATTAAAATTTTGTCTTAATTTGCTAAATATCTATTTTCCTCACCCATGAAAATATTCCAAAGAATATTCTTTCTCCTCACTCATTTGAAAAAAGGAATATTCTCCTTCATAACAAACTTACAAAACTTCATGTGCAAGTTAACTTACAAGACTTCTTGTGCAAGTTAAAAGTGTGTTTGTTTGAAAGAATATGAACCCTTTATTATTTCCTTGATCCATGTGATCTTTGATTCTCATATATTGATGATAATCCATGATCATGTTTCATTCATCTTCCCTTTTTGACCATTTATTAACCTTTTTGATCTCAACCCTTCATTTCTCATTTGCTCTCCTATAAATAGGTCACTATTTGGAGACAAATGGATCGACCATTTTCAGAGAAAACTTATGTTATTGAAATCAATCACACTCACACTCATATTTAGCACTTATTTAGTATCATCTTAGCTTAAATTAGTTGCATACTATCTTAGCTTCCATTAATGGCTTCCATGATAACATAGATGAATACATTTAGTATATCTTGTAATTAGGGTTTCAATCTTTTAGCTTAAAATCCATTTAGATTGACTTTTCACTCAACCATATTGATTATTTCATCATGAATCATGTTAAAAGACCTTGAATAATGTTAGTTTAGCATTTATAACATGCTTCATCATACATCTATCATCACTTTCATCGATTCTTATATAGAATCGATCATAACAGGGTCATTTATCCACGGGATTGGGAAAGGGTCACCATTCCACATTAATGAAACACCACTCCCCCAATAGGATAAGTTTAAATGGATTAGAATAGGTGTTTTTTAAGATTTCATAGTTTAACATGTTAAGTTTTAATGGATTCCTAGTTTAAGTGTTTATTGATTGATCTTATTGGGATTGATGTTTAGTGGCTCGAATATACTTTGTATCCTCATGGATCAAGTGTAGTCAGCCCATTCTAATCCATCAGTCACAACTTCCTTGTCTCTTGTTGGACTAGGTAAATAAACAAACTTGTAATTCAACATCCATGAGCCCCTGAGAGGATAAAAAATCAACCAAATCCACCATACTAACAAAATAATCACCTAGACCTCCTACAAAATGATAAAAAGGAATTTTAAAATCCCAAAGATGAATTCTTGCAACAACAAAATTAGGAGCATAAATACTAATCAAATTCCATTTAATTGAAGTGTAGAGAAGGGGGATTTTCTACTCATGATTTATCTTCAATCAGAGAGCCTCACGGGGAAAACTACCCTAAACTACCTCAAATAATAGCGGCAAGAGTTCTAGAATCAAAAAGAGCAAGTCACAAAGATTCTCTAGAAAAACCGACAAGCTCTCAACCAAAGGACGGTAGCGCATAATACGGATGACAATGTGGCATGATGGCGTCCTTGAGGCGCATTGGCATCTCGTATGGACTAGAGAGCAAGAATTTCACACAAAATGGCAAGGTGAATGCTTTTATTCTAATTACTAAGTACTTTTGGAATGTGATAAAGTAATAGAATGTGATAAAGATAAGGAGAAGAAGGGAAAGGAAACGCTTACAATCATGCGAGTGATGAAGCTTCTAGTGTGTGAATGCCTTCAATACCTGCACACAAGAAAGAGAGAAAGTATTGGGGTTGTATATGGGTTTGCCTCAGTCAAACCCTTGTTTTGGCATTCCCACTTCCATGGACAGCCAAATAAATAGAGATAAAAGTAGAAGTGAAGTAAAGTACACAAAATCACTACAAAACATTGTTATGCTTCTCAACCAAATAATAAAGGAGAGGAGTGAAAGCTTACTACCTCCACCCAAAGCACTCAAGGCTAGTGGGGGAGAAAATGAGAGGAACTCAAGCCTCTATTGTCATGGTGTTTCATTCCACACTTGCTCTACTGAAGTGATGGAGTGTTGATGTTGTTGCTATGAAGTGTAAAGTGTTTGAAGAGATGGTGGAGAAGCTGCTTGGAGCTTGTGAAGAGATTGTAGAGGAGCTAACAAAGAGCTAAGAGAGGGCTTGGGGAGAGCTGGAGAATGAAGGGATCCAAAATGAATGGAGAGGTGTATTTGAAGGAAAGAGAAAGGAAAATGGCCATAGTCGGGTTGAACGGCTGAAGACGGCATTACAAATCGACCCCCACTAGGAAGTGCAATGCCTTTAGTGGCTCCAGACGTGGGAATCTATCAAGGATGTTTGTGTGTCGTGTGGATGTCTACATGCCAAGTGGGTATCCTTGATAGTAATTCTTCTATCGACACACAAAATAGATGCCAAGTGGAATGAAGGCAGTGAGCTTAGGTGGAATCTCACCTTCGGATTTGGTTTTTTAAAGTGTGGAAGGGTAAAAGGGGAATTTTCCCAAGGGGTGCAAATTCACTCCTATACATGAAGTATTCAGGTCTTCCATTAAGGTCATCAAATTGGTTTTGCAATTATTTCCTTTGGCACCATTTATCCTAGCAAGGTTCCATAGGGTAGTTATTCCTCCATAAGCCCTTTTGAGTCACAAACACAATAATCTATTAAAGGCCATATATTCTTGACAATCTGATAAAAATTGGACTACTACATCTTTCTTTCCTTGATAAGAAAAATATCAATTTTCAAATCAACAATACAACATTTTATAAGATGTTGCTTGAAAGGTTTATTTAACCCTCAAATATTCTAAGACAATAAATTTATTTCAATCAATAATAAATTCAATATTTCCTTGACACTGACTGCTTGAGGCTAGGCCTCCATACCTTCATTTCTTCTATTTATTTTTCCACAAAAGGTGATCCAAGTTTTTTTTTTACCAAAAGCCACCTTCCTAGCTACATCTTGAGCTTGATTTTCCCTCTAAGAAGGTCTCCCTTGTTTATGATCTCCCCCCACATCTTTTTTCTCCTTTTTTTTTTCTTGCTAACTTGAATCCAATCCTCTTCTACAATACCTTCCAAGGACTTATTAGAGGATTTTGAGTCTCATTAGCTTTAAATCCCAACAATTCAAGGGATTCCTAGAAATTAATATTCTGACTCCCAGTCAAACTATTAAAGGAAGCATTCTTTATTTTATAATCATTATCTTCCTTCATTTTAAGAGCTTATTTTCACTCTGAATCTATTTCTCCCTCCTCAAGATCCCCAGTAAATTTTGGAGCAGAAGTGTTTGTAGAGACTTTTTTAAGCCTATCATCTTTATGCAAGGTAGGATCCTTGGTACTACTCCTTTCACTCTATTTGGTTGAGTTTTTTTCACCTTTTTGAACATCATCTTCCAAATCTTCACCTTCCACAATCCTTCCAACTTCTTCATGTGATGTTTTATTTGATATATCCATAGCATGATTCCTTTTAGAGCCCTCCATTTTTCCTTCCTTTGGGTCCTCCATTTCCTTTCCTTACTACTTAGTTTGGTTCAATGAAATTTCTCCTTCCCTTGGTCTCCCTTATTATAAATATCCTTGTAAAAAGCTGCAGGCTCTTCAATAAAATTATGATTCTATTGAATTGTCAGAATTTTGTTTTTATCCAAAAAAAATTCTTATAGGAGTCACTTAAGTATAGATCTAGAAAAAATCCCTGTGTTTTCATATTCTATCATTTGATTCCATACCCTGAACCTCAACTTCAAAGAGATAGAGGATGATAAAACCTTGTTAACAATAACATTAACACATATCCTAGAAAACACCACTCCTGACTTTTGTTGAGTTACTTTATCTACTGCCAACAGGTGACCAAAGGAGTTTGTTGTACCTTGGAAATTTTTATAATTCCAAAACTCAAGAGGAAGCCCAAGGAGGTGAATCCAAGTAGGGGCTACCAATTTAAGATCTACTAAAGGATCAAACCCAAGTTTCCATTTGCATAAAGATAAAAATTTCTTAAAATTCTTATCATGTGCCCATGGGCCTTCAGTTAGCACCTTCAACAAATCTTCATGAATCATAAAGTTAAAAATAAACAACCCATTTTCCATAGAACTGATATTAACACTACCCTTTAGTTTCTAAATAGCTTGTGCCCAAATCCTTACTTGATCTATGTTGGGTCTAAAAGATAAAAACTTACCTACCAAAGAAATTCAATGACCAACAATCTCTATACCTTCCACTGAACATGAAACCTCCAAAGGATTAGAAACCCTAGATTTCATCATGTTTGGATTTCTACCACTAACCAACTTATCCACATAGGATATTGGATATTCCTCAAAAAAGAATGAGTCAAGACCAAAGGGAGGAGATAGAGGATCCTTTTCAACATCCCTAACGGTAGCCTCCAAAGAAGACGATGCCTTATTTTCCTTTGAACCTTCATTATTTGCCACAAAAGTAACCTTCGCTCCTTCCTTGACTACCACAAAAGTAGGCACATTAGATAGAGGAGCCCATTGGGGCCTCCCTCCTATCAAATCCATGACCTAGAACCTTGAGAGACTTCAAAAAATTTAAATTATAAAGAACATGTTATAGAGGGACCCAAAAAACCATTGTTTATCTCAAGGGAAAATATTAATATATAAAGTTAGCAAAGGAGGATAAGCGAAACCATGCTACTAAAATGATGGAAAATAGGTTCACCAAAATGGAATCACAATATGTGGGGGTGAGGGACCTATTTCTCACTCTTTCATTAGGAAATGAGATCCACACCAAGAATTGACTTGCAACCCTTAGGTGAGTCAACCCAAAGTGGGAATCTTCATATTTCCTTATGATTGAAGGATGGGGGTCAAGTTCACTAGGAAATTTTGGGAGAAAGATTAAAAATTGAAAATCAGCCCAATTATTCCACATTAAACTTGAAACAATAATATTAAACTCAAAATAAGCAGAACCAAAAATTAAATTGTAGATCTGAGAAGGGAAAAACTATGTTTACTAGTCACCAAAAGTTAATTTTTGAAGGTTTATTGGGACTCATTCGCCCAAGGGAAAATGGGTCCACTATCAGGGTATTTTTATAACTTTCAAGAGCCTCTGATATAGATCTGAATCTTCCAATTTGTCCAAGTGGCAGTGTCATAATGTTGGAAATAACTTATTTAGGTGAGTTTTCATGAGATGACAACTTTTGCAACTTTGTCAACTTCTCCAAATTTTATCTTCAAGAGATCTTCAAGCTTTCTTCCACCTAGATATTCAAACACAATATAAGATGGAAATTTTTTTTTGTTTTGGTGAAAGGGGGTTTTCCTTGGTCAAACCCCATTTTGGTAATCAAACCTTGAAATGAATAAAATCATGAAAGAGGGAATTAAGAATGAATAAATCTATGTTACCACTCAAACAACCCTTAGATAAGTTCTTGAATGAATTTCTACACCTTGCATGAAATGGATTCAATGGATGTGGATCTTGAACTTTGAATCTTGCTTGAAATGGTGCTTTGAATGCTTGATTTGATCATGAAACCTACATCACAATGTTAGCTCCAAAAACATGCATGATGCAAGAAGACCTTGATATGACAATTGGATCTTGAATACTGTAATAAAACTCTAATAAATATTCTCTTGAATTGCTTTCATTTCTCTTCAAGTGCTCTCTTAGATCTTGAAACATTCTAGGTGAAACATAGTGAAATAACCTTATATTTATAGGTACTTATCCTTAATTTCGCAAAATTTAAATATCACAAGCCAAAATTGAATCAAAAATTTTGATATGTTAAAATACCATCAAAAACATAATTTAAATTTAGGTCCTAAGGTCTAGGGAGGACCCATTCGCACCCATGGGAAAATGGGTCCCAAGTCCATAAACCTAGGACACACATTACTCATTGTGAAGTGTTATGTTTAGGAATTCATGAATGTCGGGTTTCCCCTCTAGAAAATGAAATTAAATAGGCTTGGAAAATGAATTAAAGGGGCAATTAAGTCATAATTAAGCTCAATTAATTAAGGGAGCCCTAAATAAGTGTGAAAGTGTAAAGGGATACACTTTACAACACTAAATTAAGGCACAATTAAGTCCAATTTATCTATGAGGACCCAAACAAGTGAGAAAATGTACAGATACATTTTTTGTCACTACATTTAGGCCCCACTTTAGTGAGAGGATGACCTTGCATAAAAATCACACTAAAGTAGACAATCAAAACATATGTATGTAGCAATGACAAGATACTCAATCATACAACATAAAATAATTAAATAAAAGATAAAAACAAAAAGGGTGGATCAAGCCTCAACTGTCCAACAAAATGTGGAACACACCTCGGTTGTTTGTCCAAAAATGTTCACAAGAAAAACTCATTGTCCACTATGCAAACAACATGCACACTCACGCAAGCTAATAGAACTTTGGTTTTCCACTAGGTGAACCCCCAAGGATGGAAAATAAGAGAATCTTATTAGCCGAATACCAAACCAAAACTATACCTCTAATAACCTCAATATGGCACCACAAAACAAAACATGAACTTCAACCTTCATAAGGCCTAACAAGTTGTGTTATACTAAGAATCTATGAAAAAACAAGGCAAGGCCCCACAAGCAAGAAAAATGTGTTATGCTTGGTAGCCATAAAAAGGGTTCAAGCTTCACAAGGTTAGCAAGTTGTGTTATGCTAAAAAATTATGAAAAAAATGCAAATAAACATGTTCAAAGGGATTTTTCTTAGTTCATGTAAGGTCTACTCTTAGGGAACATCATTCCTAATGTCTCCAAGAGAGAAAAATTATAGGATAAAAGATTTGAAACTTATGGAATTTAATGTGTAGCATCACCACTAAGAGTAAAGTCGCATGCCAAGAAAGGTCGCACTCTTGGAGGACATAAACCTGTTGATGGTGAAAATGACACAAACAACATATAAACAGAATATTTCTACTCTATTTCTCCTGAAAAAAAAAGACATGTAGTGGCCTAACTTCCAAGGTCCTGGTAGTTGGTTCTCAACTATCTGGTGTCACTCAATCGGTTCATGCAACTATAATATTCAAGCGGCCTATGCTGGTAACAAAAGATTCAAGCAATGAATCATTTTATCAAACTGTTCTTGTAAATAAAGGGGGTTTCAAACAAAAGAAAAAGATAGATCAAAGGGTAAACCTGTAAGTATGAATCAAATTTATCTACTATCCAGACATATACTTTCAATAATGAATTTTTTTTTCTAACAGATCACAAAACTAAAGCATGACATAATTTACAGAATAAACTATACCATTGCATGCATCTAAGGTGCTTAATTTAATTCCACTATTCGTATATCACAACTATGTCCAAAATTTCAAAAGAACACACATCCATTCATTTCCAAGGTCATAGATCAATAGACTTTAATAACTTCAATTCAATGATAATCTAACAAGATAATCCTTAAATTTGATTCCTTCAAATGACTTTCATCACTCAAGAAACTTTTATGTTTTAGCACAATCACTGCATATAGATAGATTATAACTTATCATCCTTACCACACAAAACAATTTCTTAATTCTAACACCATATTTCAAGAAAAACCTGCAATTTTTATTAACTATAAAGCATCTAGTAACAATGTATTTCAGTAATCACTACAAAATTCTATCTCCTAACATTAG
>CM021101.1:387200534-387445302 GCA_007115665.2 Sequoiadendron giganteum | reverse complement strand
TAGACTCAACAATCCTCTTCATTCTAGGCGTCGCATCCTCAGTGAATGTTTTAGCATATGCCTCCTGAAATTTGTACTGGCCCAAGTTTGTATCAATGATGTTTGACCAGTCGGATTCCACCTTGCTCACCTTCACAACAGGACTCCTATGATTATACCTCAAGGTATAAGGTAATTGTTTAGGCTTGATCTTCTTTGGTTTAGGCACTGCCTTTGATGTTCCTGCAGCTTGATTCCTTTGAGCAACTTCTCCTGATGTTCCTGACATTTTCTAGCTTCCCTGCCAGAAAAACCTCTAATTAGATCTTTGAATATCATCATAAAACATGCTTTAAAATTATACCTTTCATGTATACCTCAGAGGTGGAACTAAGTAGAAACATATTCTAAACAATCTCTTTTAACACACTGTCAGGATCAGAGTCGAAACTAGAATGGTAGCTTTACTAACAAGAAGCAGGCTCAAAGTCGGAACTAGAATGGTAGCTTTACAAACAAGAAGTGGGCTTGGATTCAGAATAGTGATTGAAACCGAAATCGGAATAGAAATTGATTAGGTTCCCTTCAGACTTTTCTGTTTTCATATCATGTTTCAGTTCCACTTCCAATCCCGACAAGGTTAACCTTTTTCAAAGTAAAGCTTCTTACTACCAGTGGAGTCAGAGACAGGATGGAAGATGGAATTGACACTTAAACATAAAACACATCCAAAATTCTAAATCAAGTCTGATCCCGCTTCCGACTATGTTGACTATGACATCATCAATAATTTTATCAACTTTAAGGCATTACTCCATGATTAAACTAAGGTCATATTAAATGAAACGGGGCTTAAAATACATTATGAAATCGACCATGCCCATATGACCGTGGGGACGATTGTATTTTAGGGCATCATATTTTAAACCTTTTAAATACAATCACCAAAACATGCGAAACCCTAATCTAGAAAATGCGACAAAACTAGGGCATGGATTTAACCCTTCCTAATTTACCAAATTGAATGCGTGACAAAACCCTAAGTAAAAACAAGATTCAACTAACCCTAACTCACTATACAAACATGAATTTAATCTACCTCACTGTGAAAAACCCTAATTAAATCTACGTATTTAAAAACCTAACCAAGCACGACATGATCACAACAAAATGTGAAAGCGACAGTGCCCTAACTCACTATAAAACAAGAAACGCAACACAAAAATAAGAACAACAAACAAAAGAAAGAAGACACACATACAACTTCAAGAAAGAGATCCCATTCGAAGATCTCAGTCAAACCATATGAACAAAGAACATGAAATAAAAATATAAAGAAAAACGAGAGCAGAACCCTACCTCCAACGCAAGACCTGGCTAACCTTTAGAATTGATTCCCAACAATTATCTCCTTCTCCTTCAATTGATTTTCTCAAATGGACTCCGCAACAACTCTATTTCACTCTTCAAGTTTTTAACAATGATAATAATGATACGTTTAATCCTTAATGAAGGTAAAAATCAGAGTTCTTACCTACACCAAGCTGTTGTCATTAATGCATTAAATGCAATCGGGCGAAGTCAAAACTGAAAGAGAACAAACACTTCACTACAGTGCGACTTGAGTCAAAAATTCAACGATCCAGAAAATGGCGGAGGTGGAATCGAAATGGAAACTGATTTGGAAAGTTTAAGAAATTTCGCAACTTCATTCCCATTCCGGGTTCGGGTCCGCTAACAAAGCACAAAATGAAACCAAGCACAAAGAGTAAAACAAAAGATCAACATAATAAAACTTAACACAAGGACTTAGACTAAAATCAAAAGCCGAAATAGCGGAGGTGGAGATGAGATAGATTTTGATTTCACAATTTTCAATAATCACCAAATTAACATCCACTCCGGCTCCGGCTCTGGCTCTGATAAAGATAAACAAAAGGATTTAAAAGAAAGACCGTCGGGATAGGAACAAAAACAAGTTTCAAAAGAACTTTCAGAACCCGATTCAGTTTTGGTTCTGCTTTCGACAGAGAAATTTAAGAAAAAAAAATTGTTGGCAAAACAAGACTCCAAACTTTGTTTGAAAAACAACTAAGGATAAAAAACAACAAGGGGGACCCCTTTTGACCAAGGCAAAATATCTGGTGGTTATGCAAGGCATAACAAAACCCAATGACACAACCAAGAAAAAGACACATCACAAGAAGTAAGAAGCTCACTCAATGAAACATAAGGAATGTCAAAGATGTCAAAAATAATAATGCCAATGTATTCCCTCACTTTAAACAAATTGCTAACACCATGTTGTGATCAATTACTTTAAAGTAGCAAATGATTAAAATTCTAACAATAAAGAAGAGATGCAAGCTTATTCAAAAATACTTATGCCAAGTCATATGTTTCTTAATGAAGCTATGTCATGAAAAAGAAGGGGGTACCCCCAAAATTAAATCCTAAACACATAAGGGATATATGAATTTAGGGTCAATATGTCTTTGCTACAATGTTGTTATAGAGCTCGAAAATGTCATCGTTCCCCAAATACTCACAGAATTAGAAGAATGACACATAGAGAGTGAAAACAAAGAATTTTTTTTGGGTCAACATGAAAGATACCTAAATGTCTTGATGCCTTGCATCATCCCCAAAATGAAAACACAAGACAAAGAAAAAAAAAATGTTGATACAATTAGAGGGATGAACATGAAGAGATACATCAAACAGAACCATATAGGGGATCATATTATGCACATGCAATCACATAAAGAACATGAAAAGGAAAATAAAGACAAGACTAGTAAAGGCACATATGAGTCAACCTATAGCAGTTTGTATGTGGAAGGCAAACAACTATCCAAAGGGACAACATCAAGTGTCAAAGTAGGACAAGGCTATCTAACTCCTTTCCCCCACTAGGTACATGAAAATGATGAGCTGAGATGAGTGATGAGGATGAGCTCCTTGCAATAAATAAAATTATTTACATTAAATGTAAAGCATGAAATAATGAGTATGTTATGATCCTACAACTATCACATGGTAAGGAGAAAAGTTCATGTAATTGCTATGGGACTATTTTTTCATAAGAATCATGATCATTAGGATAAATCATGCAATATTATCTTTAAGGCATGACATTAATCAATAAGATTTCCAAGAGTTCTATGATATGCACAATAATTCATGTTCTTAGGTTTGTTGCTTTTACTAGGGGGTGGCAATGTAATCCACCCTAAATGAAGAAGGTATTCCAGTTTTTATTCAATTTTTGTTTTAGTATGTAGGAATGACAAATTTTTGACATTATAAGGTTTGGATTTCTTGCTCGTTTGAAGATATTGTTGAGGTGGATTTGAAGGACAATGACCTAAAATGATTGTATCATCCTTGTGAGGGATTTTTTCATTATGGCAAAGGACACTTGTTTCCTTATACCTGATAAAGAGGGAAAAGGATCTTGATATCCTAGTCCTTTAGTATCTTCAATTGGGATTTGTTCTAATTTTTTTTGAATTTAATTCTCATTAGTTATATCACATCCTTGCATAGTTAAGATCTTAAAGCCTTGGCCATAAGTCTCTTCTAGGTTGATAGGTGTGTTGGTCACTTTGTTAACATAATATGGATAGGTATGCACTTGGTTAGAGGAACTACGAACTCACTCATGGTTGGAGGTTTAGGCTTGGTTTGTGACTGAATTTCAAGATTTAAAAAACCAAACATCTCAAGTTGTGGGATAGTAAGTGGTGTCAGTTGTTGCATGAAAGGGTAAAATGATGCATTGTTCTCAAGATTATTAAGGCAAGTGTTTATGATTTTATGCATGTTGTCATCATCGTCTCCTATGATGTCAGCTTGATAAGGACATTCATTATTATTTGATTGAGCATGATTAGGTTCTATTGCATTAGGATCATTTACAAAAACATAATTAAAACATTGACCAAAGAGATTAAGGACTTCCATAAATACCAATACACATGTCCATTATGCAAGAATTTATTGAAATGTAAAGTAATTCTTAGATTTTTAGATTGACAACAACATAATTTTCTAATTATGCTATCCAATTTTGAATTCACACAATGCACTGAATTTATCAAATGAAGCTTAATATGATCAATTTGCGATAACATAAATTCTTCAAATTGTAACAACAAACTGAAAACAAAAAAAATAGAATATAGAAACAGAGATTTTGATGCCCAGAAATGCATGGAAAATCCCTAATCAAGGACTCATTTTCCCATGAGTGAATGGGTCCTAGTTGAGGGTTTTGAAAAATGAATTTATAGATTTTTGAGTTGATTCCTATGGTTTTCAGATTCTTGACTAAGACTGTTAGTTATAGTTTAAATTTTCTATAAAATTAAGTCTAAATGCAAATGAAAAATAATATTAAATGACAAACTAGGAGACCTAATTTGATATGCATTTTTTAATCAATTTTCAAATGTAAATGAATGATGACGCAATAATATGTAAACACTATGTAAAATGATTGATTTTTTTGCATTTTCTAGATTTTAAAGAATATAAAAATGTAATCCTAAAACCCTAAATGAGATGCAAACTAATGTAAGTTAAGAAACCCTAAATGAGATTCAATTTAGTGCAATATAATGCAAATCCTAGATCTAGGGCTGAAATGGACTCCAAAATCATAAAGATATAATTCTCAAATGTTGGGTTCATCAAAATGAAACGATGGAAAATAGGTTCACCAAAATGGAATCGCAATATGTGGGGGTGAGGGACCTATTTCTCACTCTTTCATTAGGAAATGATATCCACACCAAGAATTGACTTACAACCCTTAGGTGAGTCAACCCAAAGTGGGAATCTTTAGATTTCCTTATCACGGAAGGACGGGGATCAGGTTCACTAGACACTTTCAGGGGAAAGATTAAAAATATCACATCAACCCAATTATGCCAAATTAAACTTGAAACAACAATATTAAACTCAAAATAAGTAGAACCAAAAAATAAATTGTAGATCTAAGAAGGGCAGAACTATGTTTACCAATCACCAAAAGTGAGTTTATGAAGGTTGACTAGGACTCATTCGCCTAGGGGCAAATGGGTCCATTGTCAGGGTTTTTTTGCAGCTTTTGAGAGCCTTTGATACAAATTTGAATCTTCCAATTTGTCCAAGTGGTAGTGTCAAAATGTCAGAAATAATTTATGTAGGTGAGTTTCAGTGAGAAGACAAGTTTTTTGACAACTTTTGCAACTTTGTCAACTTCTCCAAAATTTATCTTCAAGAGATCTTTGGGCTTTCTTCCACGTAGATCTGCAAACACAATATAAGAGGGAAAAATCATTTTTTTTTTGGTGAATGGGGATTTACCTTGGTCAAACCTCATTTTGGTAATCAAACCTTGAAATGAATAAAAGCATGAAAGAGGGAACGAATATTGAACAAATCTATGTTACCACTCAAAAAACCCTTAGATAAGTCCCTGAATGAAGGTTTGCACCTTGCATAAAATGACTTCAATGGATGTGGATCTTGAACTTTAAATCTTGCATGAAATGGTGCTTTGAATGCTTGATTTGATCATGAAACCTACATCACAATGTTAGCTCCAAAAACATGCATGATGCAAGAAAACTTTGATATAAAAATTGGATCTTGAATACTACAATAAAACTCTTGAAAAATCTTCTCTTGAATGCCTTTAATTTCTCTTGAAGTGCTCTCTTAGATCTTAAAAAAATTTAGGTGAAACATAGTGAAATAACCTTATATTTATAGGTATGAATCCTTAATTTCTTGAAATTCAAATATCACAAGCCGATATTGAATCGCAGATTTGAATATGTTGAAATACCACAAAAAACATAGTTTACATTTAGGTCCTAAGGTCTAGGGAGGACCGATGCACCCATGGGCGAATGGGTCCCAGGTTCATAAACCTAGGACACACAATGCTCATTGTGAAGTGTTATGATTAGGCATTAATGAATGTTGGGTTTCCCTTATGGAAAATGTAATTAAATAGGCTTGAAAAATGAATTAAAGGGCCATTTAAGTCATAATTAAGCTCAATTAATTAAGGGATCCCTAAATAAGTGTGAAATTGTAAAGGGATACACTTTACAACACTAAATTAAGGCACAACTAAGTCCAATTTAACTAGGAGGACCCAAAAAAGTGAGAAAATGTAAAGGGATACATTTTTCGTCACTACAGCTACCATTAATTTAGTAGTTGAGTTTCAACTCCCATTAAGCCTCTTTCCATTTTTTATCTTCCATATAGTATATTTCATTGGATTTTTCCTCATATTACATTACAAAGGGATAATGTCAACGTGTCTATCAAATTTCTATATGAAAGTAATTGTAGAGTTACCTACCTTCCTAGATGAACTAGGATACCATTAAAGTGATTGAGATGGATGCAATTAGAGAGTGAATAACTTCCAAACACCTCTTGGTACTAGTGGACCCCTTTGAGATATGATCAAATAAGTATAAATATGTTTGGTTTTTGATGTAAAGAGCATGGTTTCAAGTGTGTGGTCATTCTACTATGATGCAAACAAGCATGGAAGACCTATGCATTTTCCATCAATCGTGGTCCTTATCCAAAAGATTCTCATTGTTGTTGGATGATATATATTTATAAATTTTTAATATTATAGGGATGAAAATAGGTTGTAAAGCTAAGAATAAGAGAGAAGGGTTCCACACCATTGAGACTTTCCTTCCAACAAAAGGTAGAATGAATTTTATGTCCTAATGTTATGGGTTTTGTCCCAAAGGTATAATACAACATTCTAGACCTAGAAGAACAAGTTTAAATAGGAATATCCTACATCTTTTGAATGTATCTATGTATTGTGCATGCTTCTAGATATTACATTGGTCTTATTAATCACATCTATTCATTTGAGTGTTAGTTTTGATTGGTTTTTCATCTAAATGGAATTAAAATCCTTTGTTAAGATTTTGCAACATATCTTTGTTGAAATGAATAAGACAACTGAGATGGGGGGTGAATCAGTTGTATCAAATAACTTTACTTTTAAACTTAATCTTTTCTCTTTAACTTCAATATTTTATTAAGTGTAAACATGAAATGCAGATAACAGAAAGCAAACACCAAAGACAACAGATTTACGTGGAAAACCAAATGAGGGAAAAACCACGGTGAGGATTAACTCACAATATAGTAGTAATGCAATATCAAATAAAAATGCTCACTAGCAAAGGGCTCGCTGCCCAGATACAAAGGCTCATTTCCCAAATGCAAGGGATCACTACCTTTAAAGGACTCACTGTCCAAAAAGGAGGCTCACTGCCTATAGAAAATAAATATATAAATGAAGATCCACCACTAGGGTTCCACACATTCACAACCTGATCAGAAGATTGTAGATGCCATCAGCTCACTGCTTTCAGAAATCTAACACCTTAAAGTATTTTTGCCTTAATTCTCTCTTCCACTCTCTATTTTTTGCACTTATTTACACACTTCACTCACTTGCTCAATTTGTGGATGGATGGATATCAAACTCGCTACAACTTGATTTTATTTTATACCATATTCAACCTTAGGAACATTCTCCAAGATCGTCTATACAATTTTATTTACAAATTCAAACTAGGTGGGCTACTCAACATTCTCGTGGTGAATAAGAATGGGAGAGGACCAATTACATATTTAATCTAGGACCCAAACAACATCTTGGATCAAGCACACGCTTTCTTAAGATGATGCAAAATCTTAGTATAACGTGTAGACACCAGGTCGACCAAACCTAATGAAAAAACCAATGGTCTTTGAAGTACACGCATCTCTAACAAGATAATCACACATTAATCACTCAACATGCTTCACCAAAAATTTTACCATCTCTAAGAACACCTCAGGTACATCCATATTAATTACAACAAGCTTCATTCACAAAGAACACTTCATCAGTCCATCTGGACCAATCAACAAAACACAAAAGCTCTGGAGCAGGTCTTCCAGAGTGCCAAACCACAAGAATGTTTGTCAGAACATAGAAACCATTAGAAAGATTCATATCCTAGATCCACAAGATCTGAAACCAAATATCAGAAGACTGTAGAGCCAAAGCATTTCTCCCAGTCCACAAACAGATAGTTCTGCCAAACCAGTTCACGCACCGATGAACACACCTTCTACTCACCATCGACTCAGAAGCTAAAAGTCAGTATATGCAATCCATTAAAGCTTATGAACATATTTACAAATCTTCATAGGCATAGGATCGACACAAATAAAATGTGGAGCACATTCAAAACATGCTTCAATATTGCTTTCATTATTTCTCAAATTTTCTCAAAATCACTTGGAAAAACTACAACTATAACTTCATAAATATAGCTCCATGTACTCTAAGTACTTATATAGTGTATCAACTATACAAATACCATTCGTACACAACATAAACTATGTTGACATCAATGAAAACACCATCAAACACATCCATACTTGCAACAATATTTTTAGTTTAATATGAGATAGATATGGGTCTATTCATGGATAGCTAAGTTATGTTGATTTGATTTTTTTGCAATCTCATTTATCTACTTACTTGCATGCATGATCCTAACTTATGTGTCGATTTAAAAGGCATAAATTCTTAAAAGGTATCTTCATTAGGGAATCAAGAAATATATTTTAATCATTGCATCATTTGGTTTATGAAACTTATGAGTCTATTTGCCAACTAGATATAGGCACCCATCTACTTCTAAATCAGCCTCCCATCAAACCAACACACTAAAAAAACAAAAAAAATATTCATTCCATGTTTTATTGATTCAATTTCATTTACTTCCATGTTTATATGTCCATAGGAATATTAGGGGTTATCACAACCAAATTCTCAAAAACCTAGCTTTAATGTTTGAGATCCTAAAACTTTGAGCACCATCAAATTCAATGGGTGGGTAAGTAGTAAGAGGTGGTATACCATGAGGAGGTAAAGAATTAGTAGTAAATGATAAGGTTTTGAGTAGTACAATAGGAAGAATGGTAAGTAAGTGTAATTTGAAAGTGACAAAATATCAAGAATTATAAAGTAGATCTAAGTCTATGGGATATATTAAAGGAGAATGGGAAGGAATAGAGGTATCATGTAATTAATTCCATGTATCAAAATAATTATAATAGTAAATAGTAGCCATCTCATGATCTTAGGAAGATTCACTAACAACAATAGTAGCGAAATCATAATGAAATGTATAGGAGCCACTAGGGGAGGAACCATTACAAGTGATGACTCAACCAATATATGTTAGGATAGGTGGCATTAACCTTGCACTCTTAAGTCATTTCACGTGTCTCCATATTTCTTGGAATATGTTCTTGGGGACATGAGAGGCTAAAATGTTTATTGTTTATTTACCTATGCCAATTTTAATTGAATTAATAGAGGTAGACACATGTTCAGTGACAATTACAAAGTATATTAGGAGAATATTCCATTTGAGTGTCCACTTTATGGGTAAGGACAATCTAGACTTGTGTGTCTATGCATGTTGACATGTGTCATTTATATGCTATCCAAATTTGGGTGCCCAATTTTACATGCTATTTGTTTGAATTGTCGAAGTTGTTAGAGAGTAATGGTGCACTTTAGATTGAAAAAGTTTGATTTTTAATGGAATAGGTGCATATGTGAACGCCATGTGAGCATTTAACTAAAAAAAATATGTTTACAGGATTCCCAGGAGGTGGAGTGTATGTTTTTTATAGATAGTTTTACCTCTTATTTTGGTATACCACAATGATATTCTCATCCATGTTCTTCTATATATTGGGGTCTTAAGATAGTAGGTTCATGATTTGAGTTGCAAGTAACAAGGTTGTTAGATTTCTTAGAGAAGTGAAGTGAATTTCATTATCATACAATCTCTCCTTGAATATTAATAATATACTTTCCCTCTTTCATGTGTTGAGCTTCTTTTTTTAAAAGGGTTTCTCCATGTAAATCTTGGTGTAATTTTTGCTATTGTTATTTCTATTACATTATTGTGAATGTGTTAATCACATGATAATCTAAGTGGTTAACCTTTGATAAGATTAATTTTATATTTGCAAACACATTAAAGTTAATATTATAGGTTTGTTCACCTTGTTTTTCAACAATATCAAGGATATAGGGAGGGGAGGAAATTTATTTGCATTATCAAGGGATGTATATAAAGGATAATGGTACAATAAAAATAAATGTAATGGATAATAAAGGTAGGTAATTAGGAGATGTGATAGATGAGAGAGAATAAGTAACCAAGGATTTGTTGATTAAACTAGGGAAATAAGGGTATTGGATATGCAAAGGTGATATATGATCATAAGAAATAGAAGGCAAGTCATGTTGAAAGATTACAAAGAGATGATTAATTATAGAAAAATTATTATGAGAGAGATTATGACAAAATAAGGTTAAAGGGGGATAGCATGAATGGAGGGAAAGATAATTTAGAGGCCATGGTATAAGTCATAAGAAGTCAATAGTGGTAGGGGATGATAAAAATATATGAATAACATGGCATAGGAAGAGTTCATCAACAGTTGGGACAATGGAAAGTGGTATTATAATATATTAAAGGTATTTTGTGAAGAATAGGAAGGTACCAAAATGAATTAAAGAGGAAATTATCGATGGTTGGAAGAAGGGATGGGAAGTTGTAAAATTTTTGAATGGTGTTGTGAAGATAAAATTGATAAGAATAGTGTGAATTTTTTTTGCAAGTGTGCACCCTTGGTCCCCTTGGTTATACAAAGCCACCCTCTGAGATTTGCGATATGGTTTAACCGCCTCTCGTAGATCTTATCTAACACTTGTATCAGGAATTGACAAGTCGACCTTTTGGTATAATGACAAGGCCAAAAATTGGTATCAAATTTGAGTCACAAATTTGAATCCCATGCTCGTGTTGGGGGACATTGCTGCAAGTGTACGCCCTTGGTCCCCTTGGTTGTTCAATGCTGACCTCTAGGGTATTAAAGGTTATGAAAGAGGCCAAGATCGATAAGTGAGATAAGAAAAGAGATGTTGTCAAAGTGTAGGAGAGTTTTATAGGAATAAGGAGTGAAAATAATAGTGTAAGAATGTAAAAACTAGATACTAAGAATAAATATGAATGTGTTGGTGTAACCTAAAGAGGTTTTATACTCAAAAATGGTGATATAGTGGATAGGGTTGATGGTTGGAAGAGGAAATGGCGTCTTAACAAAGTAGAGGGTATTTTAAGAGCTTGGTGGGGTAATGAAGATAGACATGATAGTAAACCAAACTCTTATTATTGATAAAAGGGTGAAACTATTGTAATATTTTTATTAACTTTATATAAATTTAAAATATTTTACTTTAGATCAATATTATTATATGATTGCATAAAATTGGTAATGAGAAATAAATAAATAAAAAATATTAACATAAGATTTTCTTGGAGAAACCTTTTTAATAAAAATCTCCACAAAAAAAAGAGAGGACATGAATGTATTAATATTCGAGAATGAGAAATATAAAACACACTAACACTATATTCACTCTTACAACACTTTAACAATGCTCATGTACCTTTAAAATATTATTATATAAAATCTACCTATCATACCCTCAATATATAGGCAAGGAGAGAGGATAAAACTATAAAAGGTTTACCAAAACCATTGTATCATGTAAAAATCCCACACTCGACTTGGAGAGCATATTTCAAGAATAGAAAATGCATTAAGATTTCACATGGATATGGCATGGACACAATCAATTGGTTCCCAAAATACTAAATGTAATCACAAAGGCATATTTTGTGTCATAACCCCATATGATTCATATCCCTAGTTTCGGAACTAAAAAATGGATTTGCCAACTCATGTGGTTCCCATTCATAATACAAGTTTGTCCACTCATATTTCCTAGCACCTACAATTGAGAAAGTGTAATAAGTTAGTCCAAATTCAATCATAACCACCATTATTGTGTTGCAATTTCTTCATGAATGTAATTGACAATAATTCCAAGATTATTAGGGAGCCTATATTACAATTTAATTTATAATTGTACCTTATGCATCCAAGGAAACTTTCCAAAAAACATTTGGAGATATATGAATTATACATGTGATTGCAAGGTAAATGACACCTTAATCCAAATATTCCCCTAATTGTCATTCTACATTGAAAATATATCTATAAGTAAAATAAATATAATTAATTATAAGTATCAAGGGCCCATGGACTTCTTGCACCAAGAGAACTTATATGTGGTCACTAGGTTCACAAGAAAATTTGCAACATTAACTAGAGTGTCAACCTTATATAACAATATCTTACCATTCTTAACCATTTCTCGCACAAAGTGAGACTATAAATCAGCATTCTTAGTATGAGCATAATACATAGTATTTTTGGCCAAAAAATAACACTCTAATTGTCACATTTGATTCTCATAATCCTATAATACAAACTAATACCTATATTGAGTCTCTATAACCAAACTAATTCCTTAGAGGCATGTGTAGTAGGCACATAGCCTAATTTTTTTAATGGACAAAGAAACCTTGACCAACCTTGTACTCATCCAACTCACTTCACCACCAAATAGAGAAATTACATAACCACTCGTAGATCTTCAACTATCCAAGTCACCTACCCAATCTATATCAATAAATACTTGTATGTCTAATCAATTATCCAAATCATTAGTACCATGATAACACAAATAGTAATAAGAAATTTCATGCACATATCTAAATACCCTCTTACCAAAATTTTAATTCTCTCTACCAAGGTTAGACATAAACCTACTCAAAACTCCCACTACTTAGGTAATATCTAGTCTAGTGCAAACCATTGCATGTATCAAACTACCAATAGCACTGGCATAAGACATGTTAGATGTTCCATAAAAATAATCCTTATTGATCTTTATTCCAAGTATATATATTTTTAGCCTAAATTTCTTCATGTCAAATAGCCTAGAAATCTAAGTTTTGAGCTCCTTGATCATCACCTTACTATTATGAATAAAAAATATCATCCATATACAAGATAATTATTACTAAATATTCAATAATCTTAATATAAACACAATTATCTTCCTCTCTCCTAAGTGGTACCACATCCTAGGTGATTGATTTAGACCATACAATGATAATTTCCATAAACTAATTATTTCTTCCCTTTCTCAACAAAACCATTAGGTTTTCACATATAAATATCCTCCTCAAGATACCCATGAAAATAAAGTAATTTTAACATCCATTTTCTCAATTTTAGAATCATAACCTACAAAAATAGATAAAAGGAATCTAATAGAAGATAAATTAGCAAAAAGAGAGAAAATTTCATCAAAATAAACTCTATCTCTCTTGGAGTAGCCCTCAGCCACTTGTTTGGCCTTGTAATGCTCTAACTGATTGTCAACACCAATTTATTCTTACACCCACTTGCTACCAATGAGATTTCATCCCTTAGGAAAACTAACAAGATCCAAGGATCACAATTTTCCAAGACTATAATCTCATTTTTCCTAGCCTACGCCCAAGCCTCACTAATATTTGAAGAGAGTCTCCCTAAAGGATCTAGGTTCATCATTATTACTCAACAAAGCATATACATAGAATATTTTTGGTCTATACCTTTCAAGTAGATTTTTATTTCTTTTGGACCTCCTCAAGGTAGGAGTAATGGGCTCTTCTTGTTCTTTTATGTGATCATCCTATAATTATCATATAAACTCTTAAAAGAACCCTCTTCTTCTTTTCCACCCTTCAATCCATCTAACTATTCTTCCACATGTGAATATTCCCATTTTATATTTTTTAAGTGCATTTTTTCATTTTTTTCTTTTTCTTTTCATTGTTCTTCGCCTAAATAAGTTCTAAACTCCCTAAAAATCATGTTTTGATTTTTATTTTTTTTGGTTTAGAAGATTCCAAAGCTTACAATCTTTAACATTCTTACCATAAGTAATAAAGATGAATTTCTTAGTTTTTGGATCTATTTTAGAGTGATTTTCTTGAGGCACATGAATTTTGAATGGTTTTTACCTATTCATACTTCTTAAGGATTTTTATCAACAAGAGTTGAACAAGGAGATAGATTAATCAAATAACAAGTGGTACTTATAGCCTCTTCCTAAAAGAATCAATCTAGCTACATACTACTTATTATACTTCAACCTCTTTCCATTAAGGTTTGGTTCATCCTTTCTGCGGGAGTATAAGGTGTAGTCTTTTTTCAAATAATATTTGCATGCTTACGCAATTCATAAAATTCCTTAGAACAATATTTCCCAACATTGTCAAATATCATCACCCTTATCATATAATTAGTTTTATTTTCAACTAAGGCTTTAAATTCCTTAAATTTATTGAAATTTCATATTTTAAACTCACAAAATAAATTTAGGTGTATCTAGAGATATAATCAATGAATATAATATAATAATGAAATTTACCGATAGAACCAACATCCATTGGACTAAAAAGATTCAAATTAATGATTTATAATAATCTCTTAAATTTACTGCTTCCAACAAGAAAATGAAGATCGATTATATTTTCTAAACATATAATTCTCACATAAATCATTATTTTTTATTAAAGGTAAAATAGGTTTTGAAGGGACCCGAAACCCTTTACAAAAAGATGTTACCTAAGATAAAAACATAGCCAACCATCCCAAACCAACAAAAAACCAAACAATAGAAAAAATCAATCTGATGTAAGTCCTTGAGAATCTTGGTTGTTTCTAGTCTTGCTTGTATAGATGATTGTGAAGTTCAACCACCTCCATAAACTCTTTCTTTTGAACATCCAAGGGTTTCTTGGAGTGACTATGAGTATGAGTACTCATACCCACTCCAAGAGAATGAGATCTTTGTTTTCCTTTAACCACACCCCCCTCAATAGTATCATTATCCTTTAGCAACCCCGCTAAATATTCATCCTTCAAGTTTGTAACTTTCTCATTCAGGATACGAATCCCCTCAACATTTTTTTGAAGAGTAGTATGACTTACCTGCACCACCTTCTCCAGGTTCTAATTGACCTTCTAATTTTTTTCCTCTAACATCTTGATACGGGTGTCATAATCATTCTTAATCAAGCCAACATCCTTTTCCACCTCTTCAAGAATAGCAAGCATTTTTTTGTTCTCATCCCTATTTCTAGATACATCCTCGTTGTCATCCTTCTTCTCGACCTTGTTTTCCAGAGGCCATGCCTTCACATTAATTTGATTTATTTCCATGAAAAACCACTTAAACTTTTAAAATGATTCATTACACCCTCATTTTCTATACCTAGAACATTATAGATCTCCTCCCTATTGTAATTGAAATCATTAAGGTCTTTAGAGAAATAATGAGGAGGGTGCCCTATTTATCATGTGATAGATCATCACCCATAATCTCTTTACCTTTGAAATCAACTTTCTCCTAGAATTTATCAAGGTCTTCCATCAATTTTATTTTAGGTTTTTCTCTCTCCTTCACTCATCTAGGAGAGGACTTCTTATTCCCCTTTATCAACAACAGGTGTCCTCTCCACCATATTAACCTCGACAACCCCCTTATCAAGTTTAGATTTATTCATTTTATTAATGGAAGAGGCTCCATTTCCTCTTCCATAGTAGTGGAACCTCTAGACCATGAGATTTGAGGCTTCTCACATTCCTTAGAGACCTTCTTGGTCTTGGTACAATCTTCAGAGGGAGGGTTGGAATATTTTTTTATAGAATCCCCATCTTCCTTCTCTGAAACCCACTCATCCTCCTCCATATCATCTTTTGTATCATAAGACATTAAAGATGTGCTCATTACGAGGGTGCTTAGACAAGCAAGATTTAGAAGACTTCTTAGGCTCAGTCAAGATAGACAAGGTCTTTTAACATGCTCCATAATCAACAATATAAGGCCTCCATGAAGAATGGGAAACTTGGGGTTTTTCCTATGGTCTCTAATGCCACTCTCAAGAGAGACAAGTAGATAATACAAGAAGGGAAATTTTTTGTTTGTGCTTAAAATGATTAAGTAGAATAAAATGGTAGCTAAATAGAGCATAAAACCTACCATCTAGAGTGAAGTAATGCATAATTACCTCCACGATATCAACCCAAATAGGGTTGATGGATCTTCTATCATAATCACCAAAAAAAATAACCAGTTTGTCACACTCATCCATCTTGAAAAATATACTCATGACTACTTCTAACGCTTTTCTATCTCTAAAGATATTTCTTCCATCCATAGAGAACCTATAAATTTTCCAAATAAACTCCTTAGAGATCTGAACCTCTATACCATTAATAGTAAGACTGTGATTGTTCCAACCTTTGAAAAAGACTTTGGACACCTATGGATCAAAACCATGAAGTTTTTCAATATAAGTTATCACTCCACCATCCTTCAAAATCTTCTAGACCCCAGCATTATTCAGGGTCCCCTCACAATAAATTGTCTTAACCCAACTCATGTGCCCACCCACAACCAGAAACACAAGAGAGCAAAGAAAAAGTTAAAAAATGCAAAGCAAACCCCACCACAAACTAAGAGGGCCCAAGAAAATTTCCAAACCCCGCTACATGAAAAGAATAAAAGCTCATAAAAAATTACCCAGAATCTATGTGGAAGTCACGTTGAAGTGACTTCTAGAAATCATTACAATTAATGATAGATCCACCTTAAATCTATTGTATTTCAACATTAATAATAGTCTTGACGTCGAGGGGGAGGGGGTCGTAAGAGCCCCACCTTCTCATCATTGAATTAGAAACCCCTAGGTTAGAAAAACAATTGAAAACCTTATTGCCCTCCCTATAAACATGGGATATATAGCAATCATCGAAGGTCTTGAGAATAGAAATTGAGTCCCTAATTAAACTCTCAATCGACCAACTTGGACATTGAATCTCTTTTAGGAAATTTATGATATTGAAAGAGTTACCTTCAATTCACACCTTCCTAAACCCTTTAGAATAAACCAATTTCAAACTATGGTAGGCAACAAAACTTAAAAAAATTAGTTTGTCTGGTTTCCCAAGGGGAGTGCCACAACTAAAAAAATCTCCCAATATAATCTCTCAACACTTCTCTACAACCAACAAGCCATGGGTTAGCTTTAGCAACTCCATCAAAATTAACAATAATCCAGTCTCTTAGTGGAACTTGTTAGATAACATTCTCCTTGGAATGCTTAGCTTTAATGATAGGAGTAGATATATCAAAAGGAAGCATCCAACTCTTAGCAACCTAAAGATCACAATCAAAAACAAAGACTTTTGGACCAACCTAGTTAGTATTAGAAATCTCGGCTAAGAAATTATCCTTAATTGAGGAATAAATTTTGAAGGATAGTTTGTAAGAAGACAAAAAAATCCCTAAAAATCTTATTATTCCTTTCAATCCAAATCCCCCATGCAATATGAGGAATTATCAAGGAGCACAAATAAGAGAGAAGTGTTTGTAGTTAAAGCAACCCATTGAGACCATCACAAAATGAAGGAAAGACCCAAATCAAGTTCCAAAGAGACAAAATGTGAGCTCAAATATCTTTGACAAAGTTATAACCAATCAAAATATGAATGGAACTATTAGAATTCTCTTCACAATGAAAGCCCCTGTTAGGTATCAAAAAACTTCTCTTCCACAAATTATCAATAGTGAGCACTTAATTTTGACCCAACAATTAGAAGAAAATATTAATTTTAGGGATCAACTTAGGATTTCAAAAAGATACCCAAAAAGGAGGGGGGTGAAGATCTAACTATTGAAAGAAAGAAAAAGCTGCAAAAAACTTGTCGTTGGAGAAGTTCCACACCACACAATCAGATAGGAAAGAATTAGGAATATGCACTGAAGAAAGAAACTTTTGGAAATCAACTAGGCTTGGGTGGACATTTAGAATATTTTCCATTTTCCATCATCAATATAATCAGCTACTAAGCATCCCAAAGATCTAATACATATGTCCTTGAAGGGGTTTTCCCACGACACCTCTTTGAGAGGACAATTCCCAATCCATCAGTCATCCCAGAAGAGAATGTTGAGCCCATTCCCCAAAGACCATTTGAGCCCTTTGGAAATAATGAATCTAGACTTCATCATAAAATTTTAGAGGGTTGAACCAAAAGGAGGAACCTACTGAGCCAAAATAAGCTCTTTGAAACTATCAAAACCTCCAAGATATTTGCTAGTAAGAGTTTGTGACCATTCATTTTTCTCCAAAAGAAATCTCCAAAGTTGTTTAGAAATCAAATCATAATTAAATTCCTTAACTCTTCTAATCTGAAGATCACTAAGCTTATTAGGTTTGTAAACTTCCTCCCAAGCCACAAGGTGCAGCCTTTTCCTTTCTTTAGTCCTAGCCCACAACAAATTTCTTTGATTTCTCTCAATCTTATCCACTTTATTTTGTTAAACACATAAATCATTGCATTACTAACAAAATAATTAGATAAAATGTCAACCAAGTTTTTATTAACAATGGTATTAAGACCTTTTTCACTTATGTGACCAAAATGTTGTTGCTGCAACATACATGCATTTTTACTATTATTTACATTGGTAGAATTATAAAATGTGCACGAATTCAACCTAAACAAAGTCCCAATCCAATATCCTCTAGCAACCACCAAGTTCCCTCTTACCAACGTACAACTAGACATGCCAAATATCACATGTACATCAGAATTATTTAAATGGGATACATAAAGTAAATTTCATATTAAGACCTAAAATAGATAAAACATAATCAAGGGTTTTAACCATTTCATCATTGAAATAATTTTACCTTTTCCTTACCAAAAATTTGTTTTCTACTATTATCTCCAAGGAAAACATTTCCTCCATCATAAGTTGTATATGTAGAAAACCACTCCTTGTGAGGAGTTATAGAGTAGGATCAACCTTGATCAATAATTCAAGTATCGTTAGTTATAGTGTTCGTAGAAATAAATAAAGCATCATGGTCACTATTATCAAAATAATTTTTCATGGATTAATCTAAACCTTTTTTATTTTTTTTGTATTCCTTCTTCACATGTCCCCTTTGTTAACAATTCCAACACTTTACTCTTCCCTAGGGTTTTAGAACATCCTTTATACTTTGATTTATCTTTCTTTTCATCCCATTTAGGTGCTTATTTTTCTTTGGATCTTCCTTGTACATGCAAAGCATATTTTGAGCCTTTGTTAATTGATTTTGTTCTCATTTCCTTTGAAACTAGAGTAGTGATAATATTATCTATTTTTGGCTCTACATCACTACCACTAATGTAAATGATTAGATTTTCCCAAGTATCAAGTAAAATTAAAGTAACAAGATACATTTATCTTCCTCTTCTAGCTTAACATCTATAATAACAAGTTGAAAAAATCAAATTAAATGAACTTTACAATAGAATCACCATCTTTAATTTTTAACAAGTATAACTATCTTTTGAGATATAACTTGTTAGTAAGACTTTTGGTTTGATAAATATCATCTATCCTTTTCCACAACTTGTATTAAAAGTAATCTTCATAAAAATTAAAGAGGGTATAATTTTCAATACACAACCATATAGCTCCTCATTTCTTCTTATTTGGTTTTGAAAAATCTTCATCGTACATATCAAATGGATTCTTTTCTTGTGAAGCAGGCAACCACTAATATATTTCTTAAAGGAGAAATTTTGTCTTTAAATTTCACGTCTCATATCTAGTACCATTGAATTTATCAATATCCATATGAGAAGTAGAATTTGTGGTTAATTATTTCCTCAAAATTATAAAACCGCACAATGTAAAATCTCCCACCATATCTAAAAAACTTTAAAAAATAATAGAAAGGAATACCTCTTTATGCATAAATTGGATCTGATACCAAATGTTGAGAAAAAAGGTGAAACTCGTATAATAAAATCTTCTACAATTGTATGTAACTAGGACATATTTTACTTTAGATTAGGATACCATGAGGTTATTATGTGATTGCATAAAATTAGCAATCAAAAATAAATCAACAAACCATATCAACATAGGTGTTTAATGGAGAAACCCTTTTAGGGAAAAACTCCACACAAGAAATAGGATAAGTATGTATTGATCTTCAATAATGAGATGTGTCCAACACAATAAATACCCATTTACTTGATAAGTAGGAGGTATTTCCCATAGTGTGTCAAGTTATGATATTAATATCAAGATTCAACTACACAATTTTTGAGTCAAACTCATTGACCCATATTTCATGAGTATTATTTTGCACAAATCCATATCTCAAGAGAATGAATGTTCCACATATAACTCCTCACATTTAGGTGATTCTAAAATAGGTGGAGCATTAGGACTTCTTGGGAGTTCACCCATCCTAGTACTACTTTGACTCAAAAATGCTTACCCATAGAGTTTACCCCAAGGTCAAGACCTCTTAAATTGATACCCCATTTATAAAACATTCAAAGAGTGTTGTTTGAGTGTTGTTTTATGATGAATTTTTCATAAGGCACAATAATTGCAGAAGGTTTTGCAAATAAGATAGCAAGCTAAGTGGGCTTGAACCTAGGGGGAACTCCATGGTTAAGTGCACTTGAGTGAAAATATTACTAGGATGGGTGACCTCCTAGGAATTACCAATGCTCTATGTAGAGTCCCTACTAGTGTCTAGTAAACTTGGTGGTGATCACACAATTCAGAGGGGAAAACCTAGTTGAACAGTCCACTTAACATTTGGAAAGACCTTCATTGAATTATCGACTAGGGCTAGTTGGCTTGTGATGGTACTGGCACTGTATGTGATTTCAAAGACTAGAAACTACCTAAATCAATCTAGTAAAGATATTCTTGCAAAATAAAAAAGAAAGTAAAGTTGTCTCTATGGCTATGGGTACCTACAGTATAAGACTGTAGCTAACTATTGTTCAAAAGTGAATGCTAGAAATTGACTAAACTATTAACTAAACCTATTCTACACTCCGGAGTACAAAAAAATCTAACAATTATAGTATCATTATGAAAGAATAATTTTTCATGCATTCATCAATGATTGAAACACAAAGAATCTATTTAACACAATAGCATTTATAAAGTAACAACTAAAACAAAATTGAAATAACTGAAAAGGAAGGAGTGAAGGAAAGTTACCTTGAGTGACCCTTGCTCAAGTAGTTGTCTCCACTAATATAAAACCAAATCTAACTTCTCAAATCCAATACCATCATGATAACTCAAATTCATTCATTGCACAATTTTAGAATATCACATAAGATTTTGATCAAAGATCTTATTCATGAAATCATAATTGCACAGTAAACATAGTCTACATAACAACTGAAAATTGAAAGAGTATTCGATAACTATTAAAAACTAGTTAACTAGCTAACTTAAAACTCAACCACCAAGTTGTACATATAGGCACGAGGGAGCTTATTCAAAACATGAATCTAAAATGAAACCTTTAATGACCACTCCTAGATTTCAAAGGGTGATAAAGATTTAGTTAACTCTAAATGCAACTATAAAAGAAGAAGATTCAAAGTTGGATTGTGACTCTATTGTAACAAACTGGAACGCGAAATGCTCAAAATCAATTATATTATAATTCCAATTGCAACAGGGTTCTTCCTTTTGTAGTGTCTTTATTGAATGTCATAATGATGCACTCTCTTATTCATTAAATTTCTCCATGTTGTAGTTATCATGTTCAAGTTATTTTGAGACATCCCTTATTTTGTTGTTCAGGAACTCCTTCGGTTGCAAGCTACATCATGTAGTTGTTGCAGGCTATAGTGCCTTCTTTAGGTTTATGTCTAGAAGGAGGCCTATATTTGTAAATGGAAATCTTTTCAAGTTCCTAAACAAGTTGAAGTGCTATAACTGTACGAATCTTGGACATATAGCTAGGTTTTGTTGATCTACATTTGCAATACAACAAAGCAAAACTAGCATTCACCTCAAGACATCTTCTAGTGTTGACAAAACAAAATTAGTTTGGAAACCAAAGAAAGTTGAAAAAAAGGTTGAAACAATGCTTGTCCAAATAACCTTACATGCCCAAAAGAAATATCTATGGGTTGTAGATAGTGGTTTCTCTCACCACATGACTGGTGATAAGAGAAATTTTGTCAAATATGAAGATTACATTGGTGGTTCAGTCAAATTTGGGGATGATTTATATATTCTAATAAAAGGAAAAGGCACCATACTTCTTGATGATGACACTCCCTTACATGATGTATATTATGTAGAAGTTTTAACTCACAATCTTCTCAGCATAAGTTAAATCTGTGACAATGGCTTCAAAGTCACATTTACTGCTCAAGGTTATGAAATCAGTAAGAAATTAGGAAAAACTATTGCAGTTGTTTTAAGAACAAAAGGGAACATCTATAATCTTCATGAGACCACAAAAAATAGTAAATATGGACATGTTTGTTTCATGAGTCAAGTTGAAGAGAGTAAAATTTGGTACAAAAGACTTGGGCATATCAATTATGACAATCTTGTCAAGATCAACGATAATCAAAATGTAAGAAATATGCCAGTCATCTCTAAACCTAGCAACAATACTTGCAAGGAATGCCAACAAGGTAAGCAAAAAAAAGAAGGTTTTAAATCTAAAGAGTATTCTTCAACTAAACCCTTAAAACTTGTTCATTCTAATTTATGTGGTCCTACAAGGACAAATTCATTGAATGGTGAAAGGTATTTTATGCTCTTTATTGATTATTATACCAGAATGACTTGGGTGACCTTTTTGAAGCATAAATTAGAATCTTTTGATAGGTTCGGGATATTTAGAAATATGGTTGAAAGGGAATTAGATCTAGAAATCAATTTATTAAGGCCAAGTAAATGTGGAGAGTACACTTCAAAATAATTTGTGGATGATTGTGAAGAACATGGCATTAAGAGGAAATATTCAACCTCTAGGACACCACAACAAAATAGTGTAGCAAAGAGAAAAAATAAGACAGTCAAAGAAATGGAAAGGACAATGCTTCAAGATGCAAATTTAACTAACATCTACTGGAAAGAAGCTATCTATACAACAATCTATACATTGAACAAAGTGCAGCTAAGAGTAAAACTAATTATACTCCCTATGAACTGTGGTATAGCAGATCTATAAATGTTATATCAAAAGAGATGATGAAAGTCTAGGTAATTTTGAATCCCATTGTGATGAAGGTATTTTATTAGGCTACTCCACTCATAGTAAAGCTTACATTTTTTTTAATAAAAGATTGAAAAGAGTGGTTGAAAGCACTAATGTGAAAATTGATGAGATGTTACAGCCATATGAATAACAAAAAGAAGATGATGAAGAATCTCACCTACCTGAAAAAGAGGTTAAATTAGAAGAAGAGAAAGATCAAGAAAATACTCATGAAAAACCTATGGAGTCAATAGCTAAAACTCCTTCAAAGATAGTGCAAAGGAACCATCCTCAAGAAAAAATCATTAGGGATAGAACTGTTGGTGTTCAAACCAGAAGAAAGCTTGCTAGTGATCAAGTACATTTATGATTGATTTTAGAACTTGAACCTAAAACCTATATCAAAGCTAGTAAATATGAACTCTGGATTAAAAAAATGGAAGAGGAGTTAGGGCAGATAGAGAAAAATAGGACATGGGAACTTGTCCCTAGACCTAAGGACAAGAATGTCATTGGAGAAAAATGGGTCCTTAGGAATAAACTAGATGACAAGGGAAATGTAGTTAGAAATAAGGCCAAGCTTGTCTGCAAAGGATACTCTCAAATTGAGGGTATTGATTTTGATTAAACCTTTGCCCCTATAGCTAGACTTGAAGCTATAAGGATCTTTCTAGATTTTTCTTTTATAAAAACTTCAAAGAGTTTCAAATGGATGTTAAAATAGCCTTTTTAAATGGTGATCTTGAGGAAGAAGTTTATATGGAGAATCCTATGTATTTGAATGTGTAGGTAAAGAAGATCATATCTATAGACTGAAAAAGTATTGTATGGCTTGAAACAAACCCCTAGATCATGGTGCTCTAAGCTGGATAAGTATTTGCAAGGTCAAGGATTCACAAAAGGAGGTGTTGATAGAAATATGTACTTCATGATAAAAGGTGACAATATTTTGGTTGTTGTTGTCTATGTAGATTATATTATTTTTGGGAGCAATGATAATGATATGTGTTCTACTTTTCTTAACATTATGAAAGTTGAGTTTGAAATTTCCATGCTTGGAGAACTCTATTTCTTTATTGGGTTACAGGTTTCTCAACTTGAGAAGGGTGTCTTTATTTCTCAAATAAAATATGCAAAAGAGATGCTCAGAATATTTCAAATGGATGAAAGCAGACCAGTTGGAACCCCCATGGAAACTGGTTGCAAATTAGGCCAAGATGTTGATTTGTCTGATGTAGATCACACTATGTTCAAGTTTATGATAGGTAGTATTTTGTACTTGACTACCACAAGGCTTGACATCATGCATTTTATATGCTTGGTGGCCATATTTCAGTCCTCTCCCAAGAAATATCATCTTAATGTAGTTAAAAGGATACTTAGATATGTCAATGGTACTATTGATTATGGTTTGTGGTATCCAAGACATGATGATTTTACTTTGCTTGCTTACACTGATGTTGATTGGGTAGGATGTATTGATGACAGAAAGAGCACTTCTGGAGGAGCATTTTTCTTGGGTGGCAGGTTGGTAGCATGACATAGAAAGAAACAAGACTTTGAAGAAAAATACATTGTTGCTACCACATGTTGTTCTTAGGTTTTTTGGATGGTTCAAACACTAAAAGATATCAAAGTGGAAGTATCTCAACCTGTTCATATTTTGTGTGATAACACTAGCACTATAAATATTTTAAAAAATCTTGTGATGCATTCAAGAACCAAACATATAGCCATCTGCTATCATTTCTTGAGGGAAAAGGTTCTAGCAAATGAAGTGTTTTGGATTATGTGGCATCATGTGATCAAGTGGTTGATATCTTTACAAAGCCATTAGAAAAAGAGGTATTTGAAATTTTAAGGGATATACTTGGTGTTCTCTCCCTTGGCTCTCTTAAATAGCGCAAATTAGTTATGCAAAACTTTAGGGGGAGCTTCAAGCTTATTATTTATTCCTGGCACATGAATGGTTCATTTTTGTTGCTATTCCATTCATATTTTCTTTATCATTAGATATCTGGCATGTAGAACAACACTTCAAATAGTGACTTGAGCTTATATATGATAGTTTTTTATGCCTTCACTATGTTTTTTTATGCATACCTCTTAGAGTAATGGCAGTATGTTGCATGTCTTCCATGTTTCAGTTTGTGATTATTTGTGATATTGTGCACCATGAAGATACAGTGGATGTTTTTTAAGTTTTGATGCTCCATACTATTGCTTATTAATTTATGATACTTTTGCATCTTTCTCTATAATATGCTCACTCTTGGTGGCATTTGTGTTTTGACAGTTTTATGCACTTTGGTAGTTCTTATGGCAATGATTTGATTATGGCTTATATATTCTGGTCTAACAATGCTTTGTTGTTAACTATGACAATAATTCATGAGGATTATTCATTGGTTCTTTGGTTCATAGCTCCTTTCCGTAGGTTATCTAGGTGTTTGTTGTGACTAGTAACACAATATTTTCACAGTTCCTTTATCTTCTGTAGATTGTGCCCCTTGTTGTCCTTTGGCATTGTTGTCAAAAGGGGGAGATGAATAGTTGTGTATTTCATTTACAATAATTCTCATGCTTCATGTGGTTGAGTCATGCATTTCATTTACAATGCTTCTCATGCTTCATGTGGTTGATGCTTCATTTCATTACAGTATGAGCTATGATGCTTCATTTTGAGCATTTCAGTTTATAATATGAGTATTTCATTTTAGTTTGATGCTTCGTTTGATAGTATGAGTTTTTACAGTGATGTGCAGTAGTACATGCTTCACTTGATAGTTTGAGGACATTTCACTTTGCTTTCTCGACACTGAAAGTGAGGTAATGTTGTTGATCTTGATAATTCATTTCTCATGATGATTTCATTCAGGCATTTGACAATTTTGATGTTTCTACAGATGATAATTTTTTTATGACAATGACAGGATGTTTGACATCAATGCTAAAGGGGGAGTTTGTTGACCCCTTTGACATAGGATGAGTTTGGAATTGATTTCAATATGGGCTTTCACCTTGATGCATATTTGAAAGGCATATAATGTTGGTTGATATTTAATGACATTTGGTTATCATTGTCATTCTACTAAGGCAACTATGTTCATCAAAGTCATACACAATGGTATTTGTGGTTTTGATATGCAAAGTGATGAAATGCATAAAATTTTGGTTGTTTCAATTGGTAACCTACCTAGCAAGTCATGGGTGCTTGAGGAAAGGTTTGTAGGAAAATTCTAACGTTGTTTTCACCAACCCTTTCTAGGGCATACAGGTTCAACAAGGAAATATTGAATAATGTGGAAAGCAATGTATATCAGACATTATGCAAAGTTGTGAACTTGTTTATACAATAGCGAACTTAGGGTTTTATTTTATGATATGCATCGATATGTTTCAAGGCTTTGACAAAAAAAAAAATTTGATGGTTATGAGTAGATGATGGTTTTGGCAGTTTTGGTAGTTGAGATTTATAAGTTTTTTCAGTTGGTTCCTCTTAAGATTTAAGGTATGGCTATATTGTGTTTTACCATGTTGATGATTTCTATTTATATGAGATTCTCAAGTTCAAAATTTTGTTAGATAGTGAAATGAAAATCTTAAAACAGAAAAGAGTTATTTTTAAATTGCTTTGATTATATTGTTCTAAAAAGAGGTTTATTTCCAAACCCTATGTTGAAATTACTTGATGAAAATATATATTTGAATGTTTAAAATTAAAAAAAATTGTTCTTTAAAGTATTTCAGCAAAAGAATAGTGAATAGTTAATATATGTTTTGTTTTCTAGGTTTCAAATGTAATGATATAGGACACGAAATGTGTTAAGGTAGAAAACTGCCATGATCATTACAGAAATAGAGTAATCCTCTATCCTTTACTATTTATCTTGATTGTTGATCAATTTCATTGAGACATGTTTATGCCATTGAGGTAGTTGTTAACTTGAATAGCCAATGAGAAAGTTGTTAACTTGAATATCCAATGAGGCTTTGCTAGTGAGGCACAAATAATCACCAGTGAGACTTTGTAATTAGTGGGTTTTGATTAAGCTAGTGAGGAATTTTACCGAGTGATTTTTTATCCCTATGATGGTCTTCCACTCATGAAAACTATTGTGTTATGATTCTTTTTTGGTCCATGTGATTATTATGTTTCATGAAATTTGGTCTTTTTGATTCCTTTATCTACTTTGCAACATTTGATTTTTCATATTGTTTAAGGATCGACTATTGGCTATCACATTTGGTTACACTCTTGAAATTGAACATTTAATTATTACAATGAGATTATGCATTTTTTTTAAACCATTAAATTGAAGTTGATTATTGAAACATTGATTCACCCCCCTCTTAGTGTTTCTCATACTCCAACAAAAGGTGCATGTGTGGTATGTACAATGGGCAAATGGAAATATAGAAGTGGATAAAGTTAAAAGGTTTTATTTTGCATATGAATTTTTGTAAGCAAAGAAAGTGAGAGATGGTTCTATAAGTGGAGTTGAAAAAATGAAGTCAAATATTCTTGAACTTAAGAATTCCATGGAACAAATACAATTGTAAATAGATGATAAGGAAAAGAAAAAATTAGATCTAAGTGCAGAAAAAGAGAATCAGTTGGATAGTGACATGAAAGTCTTATCTAAAAGGTAGACAAGTCTTGTAAAAAACTTTTCAAAAGAAACATTTGGATTCTCTAATCATAAAGACACTCTCAAAGATAAGCAGCAAGTGGCTACAAAGCTACATAAAATTATTCAAGAAATTAAAAACTCTATCCAAGAAAGGGATGTTGTTGTCTTAAGAGTTGATGAGGGAGTAGTTGATCTAAAGCTTCAAGTAAAAGATATGAAAAAGAAGTTAGAAGATCATGAAAATGAATAATAGGTGGTGTTAACAGGTAATATTAGTGGGGATGAGGAAAAATGTGTCAGTGATCAGCTTTTAGATGCAAACGCAATAATTGGAAGTGTTGAAACTGTAGAAAAACAATAAAAGATGAAAATTAGCCACTTAGAAAAGGAAGTAAAAGATAAGAAGAAGATTTTATCATCGAAAAAAGGAGGTATAGCGAGAGTGAGAGAGAAGGAATTAGGGAGGGAGTGAGGGGTAGGTGGAGAGAGGTTGTGTGGGAAGGACAGAGATAGGGAGAGGTAGGTAGAGAGGGGGATATAGGAAGGTAGGATAGGTAGAGAGATGTGGTGTGTGAGAGAGAGAGGAGGGGAGGGAGAGGTAGAGAGGGGTAGGTAGAGTGAGGGATATTTGGGGTGGGAGGGAGAGAGTGAGCAGTAAATGGAGGGGTAGGTGGAAAGAGAGAGGGGGGAAAGAGGGATAGGGAGATGAATTTTAGGAGGGATGGTGAGAGAGGAGAGATAGAGAGAATTATAGAGGGATGGGGAAGGGAGAGGTCTAGAGAGGTAGCATGGGATTGATAAAGGGAGAGATAGGAAAAAGAGAGACATGGAGAGGTAGGTAGAGAGAGGTAAGGTTGAAGGAATAGAGGGAGAAGTAGGTGGAAAGAGTGTCATTGATCATGAAAATATTTTTATTAAATAATGATGGAATTGATAAATAACTAGTACAAAGGAGAAGTCTCTTTAGAAATATATACAATACTAAATATAAGTGCTATAAATTCATCAAAAATAATGGTATTAAATATATTTTAGTGCCAAAATAGATGGTTATAAGTTAAAATTGAAATGGTTAGAATATCCAAATACATATAAAAGTTCACAATTATAGAAATAACATAAGGTACTAATAAGTGAGTGATGTTTGTTAAAATTTAAGATAGGTACATATCATGAGGATGTATTGCATCATGTTAAAGGTTGTATGTCATTTATTATTAGGAATCTTGGCCATGGTAGTATGAGAATAAATTCATAAATTTTTATAAAGATAATACTTACACTATGATGAAGGACAAAAATAAACATATTCTAATTGTATTAAAGGAAAAAGATAAACAAGTGTGTGGTAATGCTAGGATTTATTTAGTAGATGGTAAGAAATTATTTGACATGAGAGGATATTTTTTATATTGATTCCTAGATTAAATGGTAGTATAGGTGAAGGAGAGGCAGTATAAAAAAAAAATTCAGGATTGTTAAAAAAACTTTAGTGACATAATTTTAAAAATTCTAAATGGATTGCCATGAATAAGAAGTATATAAGGAAAAATATATATATTTGATCCAAGGAGAAATTTTACCAAATAAATTTGTACATATAATGATGCTAGTGGATAATAAAGAGTAGAAAAACCAATAGTGTATGAAACTCTTATCTAAATCCTTTTTATTAGTAATCTATAATTAATATGAAAAAAAAAATGAAAAACCAAGAACATAAACTATTGAAGATGAGATTAATTAGAGAACATTTAATTCCATGTGTAATATGTGTAGTACTAACACCAAAGAAAAGAGGCAAATGGAGAATGTGTATATACTATAAATAAATAAATAAGATCATAATTAATTATATATTACAATTTCTAGGAATAGATGATTTGATAAACTATTTGAGTGACATAAACTATTTTACCAAGATAGATTTCAAAATTAGTTATCACTAGATCATAATAGAGGGAAGGAGAGAGGGAGGGAGAGAGGGAAGGAGAGAGGGAAGGAGAGAGAGGGGGATGGGGGAGATAGGAAGTGGTAGGGTGGAATGGATAGAGGGAGGGAGAGAAAGAGGGAAGGAGGGAGATAGGGAGTGGTAGGGTGGGACAGATAGAAGGAGGGAGAGAAAGAGGGAAGGAGGGAGGGGTAGGTGGAGAGAGGTTGTGTGTATGTTATGGAGAGAGGGAGGGAGTGAGGGAGATAGGGAGTGGTAGGGTGGGAGCGATAAAGGGAGGGAGAGAAAGAGGGAAGGAGGGAGATAGAGAGTCAAGGTAAGGTAGGAGAGGTAGGTATAGATAGATTAATGGTGAGAGGTAGGGCTAGGTGGAGAGAGGTTTTCTGTGTGAGGGAGAGAGGGAAGGAGGGAGATAGGCAGTGGTAGGGTGGGAGGGATAGAAGGAACCAAAATGGACTTAGTGGGAGGGGGAGATGCAATGGTAGATCGTGGGATATAGGCACCCAAAATGGATTTATAGGATGAAGGAGGGATAGGGATAATGTTTTTGGGATGGTGTGATGGAGGGGGATGGTGAAAAATGGTTTGGAAGAGTGTTAATATATAATGTATTGACTTAAGATATTCTTCCTTCTCTTGAGAAGTTGAGGAAGGAGCATGTTCACTATGTGTGATGGGAAAATGGAAATATAGAACTGGAGGCATTAGGTACTAGAATGTATGAAATGAAAAAGGAATATTCTCTAAAAACACATGAAAAGAAGTAGACCAAAGTGAATGAGATAGATAATGTATTGAATGAAGATATTCTTCCCATTCTTGAGAAGTTGAGGAAGGTGTGTGTGCAGTATCTGCAATGGGAAAATGGCAATACAGAAGTGGATAAAATCAAGAGGTTTTGTATTGCATATGAATTTTTGCAAGCAAAGAAAGTGAGAGATGATTGTATAAGTGGGGTTGAAAAAATTAAGTCAACTATTCTCGAACTTAAGAATTCCATGGAGCAAATACAATTGGTAATAAATGATAAGGAAAAGGAAAAATTAGATCTAAGTGCAAAAAGAGAGAATCGGTTGGGTGGAGACATGAAATTCTTATCTAAAAAGGTAGAAAATTCTTGTAAAGAACGTGTTAAAACAAAAAAATTCATTCTCTAATCATTAAGATACTCTTAAGGATGAGCAAAAAGTGGTTTCAAATCTACATAAAAGTATTCAAGGCATTGAAAAATCTATCCAAGAAAGGGATGTTGTTGTCCTAAGGGCTGATGAGGGAGTAGTTGATATAAAGCTTCAAGCAGAACATATGAAAAAGAAGTTAGAAGATCATGAAAAGTAATAGTAGGGGGTGTTAATAGGTAAGAGTAGTGGGCATGAGGAAAAATGTGTCCATGATCAACTTTTAGATGCAAAGTAAATAGTTAGAAGTGTTGAAACTATATCTAAACAAAAGAAGACTAAAATTAGCCACGTATAAAAGGAAGTAAAAGATAAGAAGAAGATTTTATCATCAAAATAAAAGGAAGTCAATGCTATTGAGAGATCTGCAATCTAAAAGACATGAAGTTGAGAAAATAAAGACAACAAGGAAGGTGTTTCTTATGAAGAATGGCACATGGAGACATTAGAAAAAGAGTGTTTGCAAGAATTTGAGGTAGTTCAAAATTTGAAGGTTGATATTAGGCACCTCAAGGCTCAATTAGGAAATTTTCAATTTACCTACAATGATCCTGTAAAGAATTTTGATAGATCAAAATTCAAAGGTGTTGTTACACAACATATAAAAATTTAAACTACATTAAAGGTAAATTTTGAAGGTGACTTTCATTCCACTCATATTGAGCAAATAACAAAAGGTTTTAATTACATTAATACTATTTTCTAAAATTGGAGGTTGGAAAACATTATGTGTTATGAAACCTGCAACCCACATATTGTTGTAAAACCCTCTACATATAGCAATCCAGTTGGTTAGTCACCCCTTAGGTCAATTTGGATATTTTTATGTATCCCCCACTTGCAACTCCTCCTCGAGTTCTCCACCCTTGAGCTTTGAGAAAGCACAATGAAATAACTTACAACCCACTACATTTTCCAACCTGCCATTATTTTGTGCGTTTATTTTTCAATCATATGAAGAAATTAAAATGCAATTTTTACTATAACTAACAGTTGTGATATATTTTGAAGGTAAATTTCATTGCATTATTACTGTGTAAATAACATAAGTTTTTTATTACATTCATAATGTTATGTAAAATTGTAAGTTGGAAAACACTAGGTGTTATGAAACCTACAACCCACATACTGTTTTAAAACCATAAACACATAACAACCCAATTGGTTAGTCACCCCTCGGCTCAATTTGGCTAGTTTTATGTATCCCCAAGATGACACTCCTCCCCATTCTCTTCACCATTTAGTTTTGAACATGCAAAATGAAATAATAGACAACCCACATTCTATTTTCTGATATGCAATTATCTTGTGCATTTATTTTTCAATCATTTGAAGAAATCGAAACACAATTTTACTATAACTAACTATTGTTATAAATAATGAAAGTTTTTAATTACATCCATACTATTTTATAAAATTGTAAGTTATAATACACTAGGTGTTATGAGACCTTGAAACCCATATACAATTTAAAAACCCTAAACACGCAACAAACCAATTGGTTAGTCACCTCTATCAACATATCTAAATCACACAAGCAGGCCTTCAATACAAAAGAAATGCGGAGCAAAATTAGAACACTACTCTAAATGCCAGAACACCTCTACAACACACTATTTCCTCTTTTATTCAAATTTTCTCAAAAGAACTTGGAAACCAAGCACCAAAGAAACATTCTCATCATATTCACCACTTCCTCATCATTACCAAACCATTTTACAACACAACAACTCAACCAATAAAATCCACAACCATAATCTTATTGAAGCAACACTTGAGGTTGACACTAGTAACATTTACTAATGAGAACATAATGCAACTAATAAAAGCATCATCAGAACCTCCCAATCATCACCAGTCAGCATCAATGACAACACAAATATAATCATATTGACATCAATCACAACACCAAATACTCAACCTTGTAACAACTTGCGACCCATGTACTATTATGAACCCTCTACACGTAAATACCTTATTGGTTAGTTACCTCTCAGCTCAATTTTGTTAGTTTTGTGTGTCCCTTACCTACAAATCCTCCTTGAAATCTCCGCCCTTGAGCTTTGAACAAGCACAATGAACTAATTAATAATCAACAGTGTGTTTTCCAACCTTTGATTATATTGTGCATTTATTTTTTGATTATATGAAGAAAATGAAATACAATTTTCACTCTAACTAACAACTGTGGTAAATTTAGAAGGTGAATTCCATTACTTTTTTATGTCTAAATAACAAAAGGTTTTCATTACAATCATGCTATCTATGTATAATTAGAGGTTGGAAAATACTTAGTGTTATGAAACTTGCAACCCACATACTGTTGTAAAACCCTCTACACGTAACAACCCAATTGTGTAGTCACCCCTTAGGTCAATTTGGTTAGTTTTATGTATCACCCACCTGCAACTCCTCTTTGAGCTCTCCACCCTTGAGCTTTGAACAAGCACAATGAAATAACTCACAACCCACTGTGATTTTCCAACCTGTGATTATTTTGTGCATTTATTTTTCCATCATATAAGGAAATTAAAACATATTTTTTACTCTAAATTATAGTGCTAGGAATTTTAGTCAACCCAAAATATATAACCAACCTTCACCCAAACATTGTTCATCTATATTTATGGATGATATAGAAATACTTGAATCAAATTATCCATTAGAAAATACCTTCATTTCACTTGATTCAATAGGCTCTTCAAGTTCTAATATTGAATAAGATGATGTTCTAGAATTATTAGTGGAATCCTCTTCAAAACATTGTGTATCTCTATTTGTGACCAATTTGTCCTCAAAAGAATCAGCTTCAACACCACTCAAGTCCTATGCATCTTCAACAAAATGTTGCAATCTGGTTGAATTTTCAAGATATGTCATTCCATCTTTATCACCAAAAGCTTCATTCACAACATTTTTGAATGGTAGAGAATTTCTCTCAAGAAAATTCTCCCTAATTAATGCTTTAGTAGAGTTAGATATCAGAATTTTATAAGGAGCTTTCTCATCTAATGAGAAATTAGTCATTATAGTGTGTCTAATTGTGTCTTTGACGGAATTAGGAATTAAAGTTCTAATGTGATTCAAGAGCTCCAACACCTCACTCATTGAAGTTCCAATATTTTCCTCTCCACATTAATATGTGTTCATATTCAAAGAAAAGAAAAACATAGGGAACTAAATCTGTTTTGTACATGCTGCAATTATTGCATTTCATGAGGTGACATTTCTTTGAGATATTCTATCTAACAAAGTGCCCTCTCTATGGTTCAAATTTTTTCATGCATTCTTGCACGATTAGGGAAGTTTACATGCTTGGTATATGCTTCCATATTTTGCATACTTTTGTATTGAAACAAGTACAACTATAACACGTAGAATCAAAATTGTTAAAGGATATATCTCCAAAGACCTTGAAGTGGATTATGTGTTTCTTCATGCATTTTTCATTGTTAAAAAAAAATCTCAAGTCTTAATCTTGGTGTTTATGTTGGCAGCATTGGTTAGTACCATCATCATCCCTGCATGCATTGGACCTTCACTATATATGACAGGATAATTATAGTTTGTAGAATCATCCAAATCTCTTCTCTTGATAAACCTTTACCAATATAATCGTTATTATCATTTTCCAATTCTAAGGTAATCCTTGCATTAAGTGAACACCTCAAAACTTTGACCTACACTTATTGTATGTTTGATGATTTTAGGGAAAGCATTGTGTCAAAATCCTATTAACTTTCCTAATTGATATTTCCATGCAAAATAAATGCTCCACATTTTGGATGCATATCGAGTTCTAGGGTTCAAAATAAAATCATTGTATTCCTTTTTCAAGAAAATATTGAATGCAAGCTCATGATTTGATGGATGTTCACAACATATTTACAACAGTGCACATGCCTTGTTTACGCCTTCACATTTCTTCTTGATTGTCTATGCTTTCCCATCCCTGCATGTACACAAGCCATACTACTTTACATGTAAATTTCTATGAGGGAATTTATTAATACAACACCTACTAAAATCCTTTCACACTTTGATAAGCTTATGTACTTCATTTGTATTTGTGACAGAGATGCATCCCAGACAACAAATTAATATTTCTCTTAATAATCTCAACTATAATACCTAGACGCTTACTATCGATAGGATACCATCCTTAATTGCAATTTGAGAAATGATTAGGTTCAGATCTTTGGTGAAGGTTGAATAATTATCATAGCTATAATCAATTTTGTGAATTATTTTTGTAAGCTCACTTAAGCCAACACATGGTCTCAAAACTCTTCGCATGTCTACGTTAGTAGAGAAAATGGGGGTGTGATTCTACACTTGGCATGAAATTTTCAGAATCCTTTTAACATTCATCTCGATCTACTCATCTTGAACTAGAACTACTACGATGTCTTGAACTGCTTATGCCACTCTAATCATTTGTATGAGAGATTTGGTTCAATTTGAATATCTCAACGTGGGAGCCAAAGTTTTTAAAAACAAGCACAATTTTTTTTTTAAAACCACTTGTTTCCTAACATTTTCCACCCCATTACCCACCATTAGTGTAGTCTTTAGTGAACTTTATATGATGTATGTATGCTATGTATGTTTCAATGTAGCTTTTTTGCCTTTCGTATGGCATGTTTATATGCATGTTTTTATGTATTTTTATGTTATCATGCCTATGCTAGGTGCATTTTTTTGGAGATTAGTTACATACTCAAGAAGGTATGGAAGAAATTTGGGAAGCATGCACATTAGTATGACATATGTCTAAGATGCAAATTTTAACTAGAATGTAAAGAAAGAACAAAATGTAAAGGACACTTTCATATTCTAATCAATTTTATCTTATTTGAAGTTTTGGAGGGAATGATTTTAAGTCTTACACATCTAAAGTATCCAATAAATATTCTAATGTAATACATTACCAGGGTTATAAACCTTTAGAAACTTGTTTTTGATTGATTAAGAAAGGAAAGGGCCCTAATCCCTTACAAAATCAGCACAATCGTCCAACAAACAACAACTGGATAAAACAAAAAAATTGAGGAAGTGAACCAAGAAGAGAACCACTACCCCAAAACCCAACCAGCCAAAAACCACATTAACCTATACCAACCGCATCAAACATTAAATATCTATCAAGTGTCCAATAATGATATAACCATTCCATATTATCAACCATCAACAAAAAAGGGTTATATAAGTATAACCTATAACAAGTACCAAGTAAGTTTCTAAAGTTCCAAACAAAAATTAACTTAATACAATTTGAGCATCTAAGGTTGTTAACACTAAAATTACACTTAAAAAAACAAAAATACATTATCACAACAAGCAAGAAAAATAAGATCTGAGGACTAGGCATCCTCAATTAGGATCCATGCCTTCATCGCATCCTCAACAGAATCTTCAACACTATTTTTCACCTTCATCTTTCCTGACAGATCAACATCATCCTTATAATTCTCCTTCTTCCTCTGATATTTCTTGATTTTTCCTTTTTCCAAGATGGTCGCCATAACATCTTTTTTCATAACCGCATCCACAACCCTACATAATTTCTGCACTACACACTCAAGAGCCTAAAAACTGCTTGCATTGTCCTCATTATGTACCATCTTCTCCAGAATTGCCAATATTTTCTCAAGCCTTTGCACTCTAGTTATCTCCAGGATCGTTTGATAATCCTTCGAGCTCTCTGGTTCTATTGTAGTTGTTCCTTTATCCTCGTTCATTTCAGTGTCCTCAACTTCTTGCACCTTGTCCTCATGATTAAAACCCTCCTCCTCTTCCTAACTTGAGCCATCCACCTCCTCCGATCCCAACTCCTCTTCCTCTAGAGAGTCATCTCCACCTAGGCTATCTGGCACACATTCTTCAGAGGAGGAGTCTTTTTCCTCCCCAGCATCCTTCTTCCCCTTTTTATCCTCTTCTAAACTCATATCCTTCAAAATTTTGGATTTTTTATTGTTTTCTAACCCCTTGGGTGTAGCCAAAGCAAGGTGAGTGGATCTATGACCCACCAGGGTAGTAGAATCACATTTGAGGCTATTTTCTTTGTCATCTAGAATGGTTATTATTTTAGGGTTAGCACCCATCTCATGAATCAATAGTTTCCTTTTTTTATTTGTAATGGAAGAAAAGGGGTGGCCTTTCTTTTTTCTAGGGTTATCTTAAGAAGATCTAACCAAGTGGGGTCTTCAATATTAGGTGAGGCTTTCACGGGTTCTTTGGTCGAGGAGTGGGGTTAGCTCTCAATTAGTTCAATTTTCAAAAATCTCTTAGGATTAGGGTTCTCAATCAAATTGTGGAAAAAAATTCTTTGTGGGGTGGTAGAGAGGACATATTTTCATATGGCACGAATCAAGCCCCAATGTAAAGGAGGGTTAGCACCATTGGTAAGACTTTTTTTTAGGGAAGAGAGGAGGAAAAAGGGTAATTTATTTTTTCCTGGTGCTTGATATGATTCAATATAGGAAAATGATAACCATGGATAGACATAAAATGATCTTCTAATGTGAAATACTTTATAACAAAAAAGCAGACATTATGGTAAGGGGGCGGTAGCAATTCCCTAGAGTAGCCATTCTGAAAACATTGGGCTTTTTCTTTAGCTTCAAAAAAATTATCAATATAAGTTTGATAGTTCCTAGTACTTACCTTTGTAATCTTCTTCCCCTCATATGCCAGACCCGTAGCTTTGGTTATAAGCTTTGTATCAACCATAAAATGAATACTGCCCAATTCAACTTCACTGTCTTTCCAAGCATTCGTGAACTTATAATTGAGTTGTTCATTGTAACCTTCCATGGCAGCAAAGTACAAAGTGAACCTAACCCACTCAAACAAGCCACACATCTCCACATTCTTTTTCAAGGAGTCATATTGACTCGGTTTCGTCCTCCTCCTCGGGCCTCCCATGGTATTTTCTTTAGTTTGAAGATCCTTAGGAAGGAGAAAATACTCAACTCTTCTACCTTCCTCATTTAGCACAGACACAACAGGAAATTCAAAAATCTTGGTTTTAATAGAGACTTGGTGGTTTTTCATTTGTGTGGCTAATGGCTCAAACCTTCTGGAAATGTGTTTAAAATAATCAATTTGCATACAACTCCTAGTCTCATATTTTTGAAGCATGTCATAAAATGAAACGATAGCCCCACCACCTTTATGAATCATGATTACTCTTTTTTTAATGGCCACCTTCATGTCAGTGCTAACACATGCAAAAATGTATCTTCTCACATCAACTGCCATATTTTTAGAGATTGAGCATTATTTATTTCTCCTTATCACACGAGGTTTCTAAATAAGTATGTCCTTTCATTTTATTTTTAAATCTTTTAGATTTATCATATACGTTCTTTTAATAATGTGCCTCCCCTCCGATCTTCTCAACATTCCCAATAGCCAAAAGAGAAAGACGATGGTAGTTATGACAGCTGGACAACACTACCAAATCCTCATATCTATTACAATCATTTTACCCATAGAGAATTAATCTAATCTCCCAAGCTATCCTTAGATATGATTTCCTTAATTTGATTTGGTAAATGGGTGAAGTCCCAATACTTCCAAACCAAATATTGTAAGCCAAAGTTCACCATTGTATCAGCTACCATGTTTCCCTCCCTATAAATATGACTTATCTTATAACTTTGAAAGGATTGTAACATATTTTTACAATTTTCTAGGATATCTTTTATTTCCCAAGAAGCATCAGCCTTATTATTTAAGTAATCAATTATTAACTTTGAATCGCCTTCCACCATCACCTTAGTATAGCCCTTATCTTTTAGATAGCTTATTCTAGCCCAAATAGCATAAGCCTTTGCCAAATTATTTGTAGCTATTCCCAAACCCTTTTTGTACCCTACCACATAAATGCCTTGATGATTTCTAACAATTTCTCCTACTCCCGCCAGACCAGGATTTCCCTTGGAACACCCGTCAAAGTTACATTTAGTCCACCCTGGATCCAGGGGAATCCAAATAATGTTTTTTCTTATTAGTTGTTTAGCCTAGTTAACATTTTTAAGGTCATGAGATAATCCCCGTGGTTGTTTAATTTGCATCTCCTGATATGAAGATTTTTTCTTTGATAGAGCATACTTACAACTCTCAATATTTTCTTGAATTTATTTCCTAATGGACATACATACCTCTTTACTATACTTAGTAGCATCTCTAGAAACCCTATTGTTCCTCTCTTTCCACAGACCCCAAGTGAGGAATGGGGGGACTTTTCTCCAAAGGTCAACAATAATATTGTGAGAATAGGGACACATACTCCAACCAAAAAACATCCTAACTGAGGGAGGGAAGACCCAATTAATCATCAGGTTCCTTAGGAAAAAACACCAAACTTCTTTACTGAATACAATATATCAAAATTTATTCCTTTTTCTAAAAAATTATTTTTATGATTTTTTCTAAACTTTGAACATGTTTTATTTTGATATATTCATGAATTTAATTTAATAATTATCAAATGAATTTAGTATGTGTTTATATCACTAATACATAGTTAATGGTGAGACATTGTGCATGGTTAATCTAAACACATTTGTACAAGTTGAAATTCGACACCAATCATGCATATTTTTTGTCTTTTGAAGATTGTACTATTTTATGCTTGGATTATAGGTAATAGGTTCAACAAAGATCACCTTCTTACCAGATTTTTCCATTTGTAGAATGGTGTATGGATATTTTGAAGGCGGATTTAGATTCTTTCTTTTATCTCTTTTTCTTGTCCTTTTTGCATTTTATAACATTGATGTTATATCAGGTTTAGTTTATGGTTTTAATGATGAATTTTCATTCATACAAGGTAGAAATCTAATATAATTTTCTAACTTCCATATGGTGAAAATTATGTATTTTAACATATTCTCCACTATCCTAAAAATTAAAACTAAATTCTTTCAAAATTGGAATGAAATTTCATATTCTACACCATACAATTTTAATTTTGAAGGACATACTATTGTTTTTAAGGTATTTAATCATTTTTAATCCAAACTTGATGTTGAAAACCATAGTCAAAACTCTAATAAGCTGAAATGAAAATCATAAACACATTAAAAAAGTGAAATAGAGGGTTTATGTTGGCTAACAGCAATTGAATTGCACTAAGTAGAACTCTTTTTCATGTGGTTTACTATTGATTCTACATAGCCCAATGAACAAACTAGCCAAAGAAATTTTCAACTAGGATATTTTTGTAAACCTCATGAATGCAATTAATGAAGACTCTTGAGGCTAGCCACCTTCCAAGTAGGGGGATCTTTGTTCATCCAACTTGTTGGTGTGTCAAAATTCACATTAACAGGTACATTGAGTGCAATAATATGTAGCTAAGTATATACCTATATCCTATAAATGAATGGGGATTAATAGCACTAATAAAATCAACATCCCATTTTGCAAAGGGATAAACCTTAATGATGGGTTGCAAATACATAGTTAGGACCCTCTCCTTGTTAGTTGTAACTTGGAATACATGTAAATTTTGAATGTTTGAATGAGCATCCTTTAAAACTTGTGGTTAATAGTAATTGACTCTAAATATTTAATATCCTATAGAAACACCTGAACCATGACTTGTACCAAAATTCTCATGAAAATCCCTCAGCACTTGAGCTACCTTATCTTTGTTTAAACATCTCAACTGTATACCTTCATGATTCCTCATATAAATAATTCATATATTTATCATGAAGTTTATACTCTTAAGGTGTAAAGACCTTCTTTGTGTTGAAAATAATAGACCCAGTCAACATTACCTCTCATCACCAATAATGGATTGCACTATATACTATTGGAAAATAATCTAAGAATCAATTTCAGTATTGATTTTTCTCAAACCTTTCCTTCTCATGATTTTCATAGGTTTAATCTCTAATTTAAACTCTTGCAATATTGTCATTTCCTTACCCCTTAATTCACCCAACTTGTTTTGCATCAACATAGCTTTTATCACAATATCAATAATAGCAAACACTTTACTTCATAAAATGTAGTGTATGAACTTAACAACTTTAACCAATGCAAATGGTTTCTTATTAATGTCAAAATACTTGATTTTTGCATTACAAAATGGAGAAATTATGAAGGAAACATGTATCTCATCTTCAACCTCTTTCCTCTCTATTAAAACATTAATGCTAGAATACTCAAAAGTAAATGAATAAATATAAAGCGATAGCATGTAATTAGGGATAATTAATATTGGCATGCTAGAAATGGACCTCTTGATTTCTAAAAGTGCATCTTGTGAGTCTAATTTCCCTTCAATCTTGGCATCTTCCTTCAATATTAAGTGGCTTAACAATTTTAGTGAATCCTAAGATAAATTTGTGAGCAAACTAATCTTCCTAAAAAATGATTTTAGAATTTCTTGCTCCTATGCAAAGGTATCTTCAAAATAGCCCAAATTATTTTTGAATCTATGTATATACCTCTCTTAGAAATCACATGTCATCCTTTTTCACTCCAAAAATGCATTTCTTTGGATTCAAAGAAATGTCATGCTCCCTACACTAGCTAGTATAATACTCTCCTCGAATTAGTCACATGGCCCTCACAATTCTTGGAGAACATTTTCAAATCATCAATGTAAATACTATGGAATTATCAATCATGTCTCTAAATGTTATGTCCATGGTTTTTTTAAATGTATCCCTTGTGTTAATCAAAAAAAATGACATATGTTGATGCAAAGGTCCCCTATTTTATGGTAAAAGTTGTATTTATCAATTTTTCATAATTCACCATTACCTAATTATACTCATAATAGATCTCTAAACAAGGCATAACATGTGAACCATTGACAATATATAAAACCTCACCAAGAGAAGGGAGTGGATAATTCTCCTTCTCTATAGCCTTGTTCAAATTATGTAAATCAACACATAATCTAATCTCACCATTATTTTTTATACTAGAATAAGATAAGCAATCCAAGTGGAATTCCTAACAAGAAAAATAATCCCAACTTATATCAATTTATGTACCTCTTTGAAAATCAAAGGTTGAAGCAACACATTTTGTAGTCTTTATCTTTGTTACAAATTTACTTAATACTTGGTTTCAAACTAATGGTTTGTGTCATGATTGAGTTGTAACTTTTTAATCCTCATAGCTCTAATATATAACATCATGGTAATCTTGAAGAGCCATTTAATACCTCATTTCTTTGCTTCTTTACATGCTCTTTCCAAGTAAATGTTTTGTGCATCATCCACTATCTCTAAATTGTGAGGATTGTGATATACACCTTTTGAAGAATCTAATTTTAATAGATCATCTATCCATGTCAAATTATCCCTCTAATGATATCATACCTTTTTTAAAGTTTTTTATTTTTATATTTATGACTTCATATTTATCAAGCTCATAGTCCTCTATAATCCTCATCTATAATATGATTTTTAAAGATAATTAAATTTGTAATAAATATATATTATGTTTTTGGTTGGTTAAGCAGGGAAAGGTCCCTGACCCAAAAAATTTAGTACAGCATTAGAAGAACAGAAGGTGGAAAGAAACAACAAAAAAGGAAGCCCAACAAACTTCCCCCCACCCACAAGATAAAATCTTAACCAATACCCTTACGATCAAACATAGCAATTCTTTCAGAAGTAGCAAAATAGATTAACCCATCACAACTAGCATCTCTACCATTTAACCTATAATACATATTAATATCTAACTTAAAGTCCATACTTAAACTAGAAGTACTAGTAGCATCATTACAAACATTAAAGTTCAGGCCCCATCGGCCATTAATAGTTTTATCAATCCCAGATAAAATGCCCGAATAAACCATAAAACAAAAAACACAGAACAACAAAATGAAGCACCATAGTTATGCTTCCTCAATCAGCTTCTAGGCATTCATCAGGTCCTCAACTATGTCATCCACTATATCCTTCAGCTACATCTTCCCAGACAAGTCCACTCCCTCACCCGTTGCTTTTTTCCTTGTCGATTTTTAATTTTATCCATACCCAATACTACAGCCATTATAGCCCTCTTCATGACAACGTCAACCACCGAGCATAAATTCTTAACCGCCTTTTCCAGAGCTTGGATGGTGTTGTCCTTGTCCTGCTCTTACATCCCTTTCCCTAAAACTTGCAATCTTTCCTCTAATCTATTTATATTACCACCATCCCCAACTTTTCTCTTAACATCTTTTTCAAGAGCTTGAATTTTGCTATCCTCATCCATCTCTTGCATCCCTTTTTCCAATTTTCCAATACTTGCAGTCTTTCCTCCAATATTTTCATTCTCTCATTACCACCATCCTTGAAATTTTCTTCCTCCTGATCTTTTGTTTCCATCCTCTCTTAGTTATCCATGACATTGTCTTCTTACACCTCTCGGGCTACCTCTTTCTGTGGCTCCTCTTCCTTGTCTTCATTACCATTGCCACCATCACTTTCTGAGTATGAATCTTCCTCCTCAGTCAAATCACCACCCAAACTATCAGGTATCTCATCTGTATACGAATCATTATCCTCCCTTGCTTTCTTATATTTTCTTTCTTGCGAGCTATGGGTACTCTTTTCCTCTGGGTTGTGCAAAATTTTACTATGTTCTTGCACCTTCAAAGCTACCACATTCCACCTCATTGTCATCAAGTATAGTGATCATGTCCTCCTCTTCCCCTAGTTCACAAATAATCATTTTCCTCTTCTTATTACCCTCCATGTCCATAGAAACATCCCTTCTTTTTTCTAGTGTTACCAATAGCAGATCCTTCCAAACTACTTCATTAAGGTTAGAAGACTTCTTACTAGATTTTTCGGATGGAGGATGGGGTTGGTCCTCAATAAGCTTAATTTTCACAAAGCTTTTGGGCTTTGGGTTTTCAAGCAATTTGAGAGTTGGATTTCTTTGTGAAATCTTATCCCACACAAATTTACAGATGGCTCTTATAAGTCCCTGATGTAGCAGTGGGTTGGCACCATACATTAAACTCTGGCTCAAGGAAGAGAATAAAAAGAATGAGAGGTTAATTTTTTCAAGATGCCTTATGTGATTGAGAATGGGAAAATGATACCCATGGATGGACTGGAAGTGCCCCTCAAGGGTAAAATACTTCATAAAAATGAAACAAACATTATGATACGGGGGTGGAAGCTTTACCCTGGAGCAGCCATTTTGAAATCTTATGTCTTTTTCTTTGTCTTCAAAGAACTTCTCAATGTAATTGTGATACTTACCATTACTAATCTTGACCACCTTCATTCCCTCATAAGCTAGTCTCATCGCTTTTGTAATAAGCTTCACATCCACTTTGAACTGAATGCCACCCAGATTAAATTTTCCATCCCTCCATGTGTTGGAAAGCTTGTAGCTTAGTTTTTTGTTATATCCTTTCATCGCTGCAAAGTATGGGGTGAAACCCTATTTCTCAAAAAGACCCCAAAGTTCCTCATTTTTGTGGAGTGACTCATATTTTTGAGGTTTAGTTCACTTCCTAGATCCTCCCATGGTATTGTCTTGGCTATGGTAATTCTTAGGGAGGAGAAGGAATTCGCTTTTGTGTCCTTCGGCGTTTTCAACACTGACATTGGGTAATTCTAAAAGTTCAGTTTTAATGGTGACTCTATGGCTACTCATTTGAAACATAAACAACTTAGGATTATTGCTGTAATGCATTAAAGAACTAATGCCTCGATTATCACCATTTTAATTATCATCATTATTGCGAGTGGCAATTCTACCTCCTTTTCTAGTAATGATTACATCTTTTTTACTACTTCTTTTGTCTTTTCTGCAAGCACGATTCCATCTATCATTTCGGAGATCAAATTCAAGATTTTTTCTCATGTGGTCTATTTCCTTAATTAAACCTTTCTTTTCAAGCTACAAAACTTTGTAGCCTAGTTGTCATTTCCATCTTTGGCCTTTCATTTCATCAGGACTTGGCACTTCTCTAACAATGTGCTTCCATCTTTGTCAAGTTAGCTTACCATCATGCATCCATGGGGTCAACATCTCCACTAGACACCATGCCCCATCATCATTTTTACTCATTATTATTCTCGTCATCATAACCCCTTATTTGAATATTTATCCCACCAAGTCTATCTATATGCAAAATTTCTTTAATTTAGATAGGCAAATTAGAGAAATCCCAGAAATTTAAAATTTCTTGATTAACACCAAGGTTGTCCATAGCATCCGTGACATCTGTGATCTTATAATTTCTTCCCTAAAGGAATGAAAAAAATTATAGTATTGAATATCTTGTATCATGCTTTTATAGTCTTCTAACAAATCTTTGATTTCCCATGGGATTTTAGCCATGTTGTTAAGATGGTTAATGAACAAATTTGAGTCTCCTATAATCACCTTGTTGTACCCCTTCTCTCTAAGATAACTAACTCCAATCCAAACAGCATAAGCTTCAACGAATTTGTTTGTTCCTATTCCTAATCCCTTGTTGTATCCTACCAGATAAGTGCCATTATCATCCCTTTTCACTCCACCACTAGCAGCCCATCACGGATTCCCTTTTGAGCAACCATCAAAGTTGCATTTCACCCATCCTGGATCCAAGGGAATCCAAACAATATTTTTTCTAATAAGATTTTTTTCCCAATTTATATTGTTTAGGTCATGGGAGATCTCCCATTTTTGTTTTATGCTTAACTCTTGTTGTGTTAGCCCTTTATTGGCTTGGTTATACAGACAAATTTCTAGGTTTTCTTGAATTTGTCTTTTTACAGTTAGACATAGCTCCTTACTACTCCTAGCTATATCTCTAAACACCCTATTGCTTCTTTCTTTCCATAGGCCCCAAGCCAAAAATGGGGGAACTTATCCCCATAGATCACTGATAATATTATGAGAGTAAGGACAAAACTCCATCCTTCCACAAACATTTGAACATTAGCCGAGAAAACCCAGTCCACCTTCAAAATCTTGAGAAAAAAAGCCCAAACTTCTTGAACATCAGAACATTGAAAGAAAAGATGTATGATAGTTTCCTCTTGTTCATTACAAAGACTACATCTATTGACCAGATACTAGCCTCTTTTCTTTAGGTTATCTATAGTAAGGATCTTACCATGTGTAACTGTCGACCAAAAACAGTTAATTTTTGGAATTAAATTCTTCCTCCAAAACTTGATCCAATTAAAAGATCTAAAATTTTGAGCTTGTTGCATCATGGATTCATAGGCCGATTTAACAAAGAACCTACCGGTAGCATTTTTTGCCCAGATCCATTCATCCTTTCTATTTCTTGAGAAGAGATCAAGATTTCCAATTTGATTCATAAACAATTCTAAAGCATCATCCTAGTTATGTTGTCTACTTCCCCTTAGAAGAACATTGTTGGGGTAATCTTTGAAGCCTATTCACCTAGGTCTCAACCCTTCCCAGACTAAGTAGTTAGAGACTTTTTTGCCAATACCTCTTTTCAGTCTAATTCTGATTTGTTGGAGGCCTTTAGAAGCCGACAGAGGGGACTATGTGGACCAAGTATCTTCCCAAAAATTAGTACTTAGCCTATTCTCAATCCTCATTTTAGCTCCTCTAGTAAGGATGCCTCTTTTTTTAAGAAGATTATTCCAAAACATTGATCCATATGAAAGCTCCTTCTTCCTAATAAAACAACTAGCTTCCTTATTCTTTAGATACTTCACCCTTAAGATTTGAGCCCAATCTTTTTCACCTTCTAGGAGAAACCAGCCCATTTTTTTCCACAAGAGCTTTATTGAATAATTTTAATCTTCTGATTCCCAACCCTCCTGCTTTCTTTTAGGCGCAAACCATGTCCCACTTGATGAGTGTCATTCTTTTCCTTTCCTCCACCCCTAACTATAAAAATCTTTGTTGAATTGTTTCAATTCTCTCAGCTATATAAATCAGGATATCAAACATAGATAGGTAATAAACTGGTATGTTATGTAGAGAAGCCTTTAAGAGCTCAATTTTTCCTGCCAAGCTCAGTAATTTTCCTTTCCAACCAGCCATATTTTTTGGACTTTCTCTACTATATAGTTCCAATATTTTTTGTTCGGCTTTCATGAAAAAAAAGGTAGGCCAAGGTAGGAAGTAGGTAGTTCCACCTCCTGACACCCCAAAATCCCTATGACTTCATTTTTTATAATCAGGCTAGTATCAAAAAAATAGATTTTTCTTTTTCGGTATTTTATACAATGGCCAAATACTTTAGCATATTTATCAAGAATAGTTTTCCATTATTTAGCTTCAAATATAGATTCCTCCCCCATAAGAATGGTATCATCAAAAAATTGTTGATGCGAGGCAAGGGGTGTTGGAAAGAGACACTGTGAATATCATTTGGTTTTGTCATTGATGGCAACCATAGTCCGTGATTCGATCCACACATCATCATTTTCTCATACTGGAAGTCAGATCGAAGTTCTGTAATTAACTGTCAAGCAAGAACAGAGCATCTGACATAATTATATTCATCGATTTATATGAAATTTCCTATTATCATTTTCAGTTATGAATCTTAGGGAAGATATTTTGGTGTACATAATATCTTATCCGAGAATCATCAAGATACGCATTCATTGGTGTGCAAGTTAAAAGATCTGGTTGATTAAATAAATTTTATCAGTCCATAAAGGCCGACTTGGTGGATATAGTCATTGTGGATAATTAAGAAGTAATTGTTTAAGTATTTTCATGTTCAGTCATATTGATTTGGTTCATTACTATGCTATGGCTGACTTTGGTAGGTGCACATTGCGAATTGATCATGGATTGAGTCGGCAGTTTTGTAAATATTTTCATACTTTTGTTGGAGCTGCCAGGTAGTGATTAAATCCTTGGTGGCGGATATATATAAGAGATCAATTATATAATTTTGATATAGGTCTACGATGTTTTTTGGTGTGTGTTGCAAATAGAAAAAGGATTATTCATAGTTTCACTTGTGCATAAAAGGATTTGTGATACAAATTGAAGTAGAGCAGAGCAGAAGAGAAAAATCAGACAAAAGGTCAAGAATTTGATTGTTGAGCCTAACTAGAACTGTGATCAGGCATTCATAGATGCTACTCTTTCAGTTCAAATTTCTGAGATGGATTTAATCTGGATATTCTGAAAGACAATGATTCTTCATTTCTGAGTAGTGAGCTCTAGGCAGTGTGCCTAAATGCAAGTGCATTCCCATTTTGTAAAAATTTATTTCTGAGTATACTCATATTGTGGATTGGCCTTCCACCGTGGTTTTTCCCCTGACAGGGTTTCCACGTAAAAATCATTGTGTTATGGTGTTATGGTTTTTTTCCTTATGTTCATGCATATTTCTTTTGGTTGAATGTTATAAGTGCTTTCAGGATCAAATTAATAAAGATAAAAATTGGAGAACACTGATTCACCCCCCCTCTCAGTGTTCCTTGATTCCAACAATTGGTATCAGAGCCTAGTTCCTCGGAAGAAGTTTAATAGCTTGGGGAATATTCAGGAAAGCAATTCAATAGACTCAGACAGTCTTCAGCAGCAACTCTTGGTGGCCCTAGATGATCTTGATCAATCAAAATCTAAAGTTTAGAAATTGCAAGCAAACCTCATGGATGCTGAGAAATTCATTGAGTCTTTGAAAGATAAAATCAATAAGTCCAGGGAAAAGAGAAGGGAACTCTGTGATTAGATTAAGCAAAATGATGGTAAAATCATGGAATATGAACAACTAATTCAAGCCCTAAATCAAAAGACATAAGAATGTGAAAAGCTTACTAAAGATAATGCAGTCCTAAAGCATGAGATAGAATCTATTATGGTGAGGATGACCAAGGAGATTTTAGATAGAAAGAAGAATGAAGTGAACCTTGCTCAGTCCCTGAAATATAAACCTGAAGAATGCAACAGAATTAATGATGGATTCATAAATCTGGCACTTGAATTACAGCAATCTAGAAATAATGAAGAAGAACTTGAAAGATAGGTTGTTACCCTCAGAGACGAACTTGCTACTACAAATGAATTCAAGGAGAAGTTCAAGATCAGCTCAGCCAAGCTTGATGAACTGATTTAAATTTAGAGGATTGAAGGTGACAAATGAGGTTTTGGATATGAGGAAGGAGAAAGTTCTAGATCTAGATAAAGGATATTTAGGCAAGGAAATTAGATGAACAAATCTAGAAGGTATCCAGTAAGACAACCTAATTCTCAAAGATTCAATGGTTATTGTTTTTCTTGTAATAAATTTGGTCATATGGCTTCTCAATGTAGAAGTAGAATGAATTCAAATGCTCCATCATTCTTTGGTTAGTGCTTTAACTACAACAAGTATGGTCATAAGTCAAATGAATGCAGAAATATGATGAACAAATTTTATAAAGATTTTAGATGCTATACATGCAATAGATTTGGCCATATTGCTAACCAGTGCAGATCAAAATAAAATCAATGGAACAACTGGTCTGGACAAAGAAATGTGGTGTGTTACAATTGCAACAAATCCAATCACAATGCTAGATTTTGTAGAAACAGAAAGGGTTTGGTAAATCAAAGAAGAAACTTGCAAAAGAATGAAAAAAGAAAAGGGAAGGTCGCTACAGGTGAGATCGGGAAGGAAATGAAGAAGATATGGGTGAAGAAGATTTCTTATGTTGCAAAAAATGAGCTAGCACCAAAATCTAGTTCTAGTAATTCATTCGGGAATTAGCTCATGGTCTCTGGCCTAGGGGGATTTCTCAAGAAAATACTTCAAACCCCTTGTCAGTAGTTGGTACTGGGATATGGATGAGTGCAGTGATTAGACTTATGATCCACAGATGTTGTTGAAACAGTTGGAGAGACTACTTATGCTAAGTTGAAGGTCCGTCGAAGAGTTATCTTTCATAGTGTATGCAAACAAGGTATCTAGATGAGTTAGGGCAAAAGAATTTATTGTGACAACAAGTTAGGTATGTGAATGATAGAAGGTCATTTTTATTGTTCATTTTTCACTTTTCACTTTGAGAAGAAGAAGTTTGGAGAGCTCTGAAGTGAATTTTGGCAAAATTTAGCAAAGATTCAAGAGTGAAGGCGATTCGATGACAAAACCTCAAACCGGTAAAAAGGTATTTATTGGGAAAACTTGTGAACTTTTGAATTTGCAAAAATGGCTACTCTATTGGTAGTTGATGTCAAGGATAGACCCCATCCGAAATTCAAGTGGCATCCTTTCAAATCTATTGAGACAAAGCCCTTAGGTGCACTTTCGTCTGTTTCATACAGCATCTTGCATATTGAAGACATTAGTGCATACATTCATGCAAACATTGAGGAGTTAGGGAGCTCGCAATTATTGAATTTTAACAACAATCACATTATAGGAGAGGATTTTTGTGTTAAACCTAAATTCAAAACCTTAGAGGAAAATAAATTCACACAGATTGTAAAATTTCCAGTCTTTGAAGAAAGTGAATGGGTTTGGTATATTTTAAGTCGAGTTCATGCTCAATTTATGAAGTTGAATCAACCCTTTAAGATTAAAAAAGAATCCATAAGCATTGTTACTGGTTTAAATTCCTCTGGTGTATTTTCGATCTTAAAGTCTATGAAGAATTAGACAGTTAGTGATGCAACCAGCTCAGTATATGATAGAAGAGCTATGACAATTAATGATATTGTTGAAGTGGATGTCATATTTGCATCGATGGTCATTGGTTCCAAAATCTATCATTTCAGTCAGGATAATTTTGTATTTCGAAAAACTATTTATGTAGCATATCAGATGGTAAAGGAGAATGCAAAATATGATCTATGTGAGCTACTCAGAAGCCAGATGATGGAAAATCTTGGTAAAATAAAGAAAGCTATGAAGAATTCTTTCAAATATGGTAATTTGTTGTTATGTTTGATCTATTAATTTATGAATGAAGTTTCAGGATTTGGAAAAGTACAATGGCAAGGTAATAAACCTGTAGTTGCTCAAATTAGAGATATCTTGCATAGAATTGGTGATAGCAAGACAAGGAATATTGCAATCTGGGGTTATTTCAAGAACTTTCAGAATGAGATGCAAGAAAGGGAAACAATTCCTAAGTCTATTGTGGAGAAGTACAAAGATACTATCTTTTTTATGGTTGACATTGATCAATGCCTAATGGAAGCTGCAAATCCTAGAATACTTTGGATTATGCCAATGGGCTATGAGGTTGAGGGACATATTTTGGAAATGTATGTTGAACATTTGTTGAGAAAACCTCAAGATCCATCAGAAGAAATATTTGGTACTTTTTCTAAAAAGGATATACAAGTACACAATCAACTAAGGAATCTTGTAATAGTTAGGAGAGTAAGAAGATAAGTGGAAGCCTTTGCAGAAAGTATGGGTGTATCTGCAGAAGTTGTGAGAGAAGCTAGAAGAAAGAGAGAACAAGCTAAAGCAGGAGAGACAATTGGAACTAAATATGCTAGTTCGACATTATCCTCTACTCGAACTAGATCTATAAGAAGCTCTACTCTCCCTTTTGGTTCTGCAAAAAGGTCAAGTCCTGTGAAAGCACAAGACAAGTCATCCGATAAGGAAGGAAAAAGGAAGAAGGAAAAAAGAAAAAGAGTTTATATTGTTGTTTTTGAAGATGAAGAGACTGAATCTAATGTAGAGATAAGGGAAATCAATCAAAAAGGCACAAAGGAAACAATGGTTTCAAAAGATAAGCCCTCTGATGAAGAAGTGAAAGAAAAGAAGAAGATGAAAAATGACAAAGCAGGTATGTCTATAAAAGAAGTGGAGAATGCATTGATTAACGATGGCAATATTAGGCCTCTTCATGAATGGTATGACACTTTTGACAGTATCGATCAAATAATTATTGAGGAAGCCTTAATAAAATACTTGAATAATTTCAATAAGGCACTTATTGAAATAATGTCTACATTACCCAAAAGTCTTTATGAAATTTTGGAAATGAGAAGAGTGAACGCTAGAACTGAGGATGGACAATTGAAAGAGAGAATTCTTGTAGATTTATGTCCCATAATTTCTATTGAGGAAATGAGGACAATTCTGAATGGTGCCAAGAAATACTTCAAGAGCAAAACAAGAGTAAACAAGCTCATGATTGGTCAGACTAAAGAAGTGGAAAAAAAAACTGAAAAAATTCTTAAGGAAGTTTTGTTAAGGAACAGAATCGATGTTGTTTCTGAGGAAGTGCATGATGGAAATGTTTCACCTAGTCCAATAGCATAAGAAGGAAAAGAAGATATAGTTGAGGACACTCAAATTCCTCTTGATGTGCATGATGTGGAAATTACTATGGAGATTGAAGCTCCTAAGGTCGTGTTGGTTGAAGAAGCTGAGATTCCTAAAACAAACAAGAATTTGTAGCTAAGGGAACAGTGATTGAGGAAAAGAAGGTTGAAATAAAGGAAGTTTCGGTAAAATCAAGAGACATTGCTAAGGCAGTGAAAGATTTTTTGAAAGGACGGCATGAAGAATTTGATTATGAACTACTAAAATTTCCTATCAACTTGGACACTTTATCCCCTATTCATAAAATGAAGGTAGCTTCATTCGCTCAGAACAAGGCAAGGGAAGAAATTTTGAAATCACATATTGAAGATAGTGAGTTGTTGAATCTTCCATCTAGCATTTTGGAGAAAATCATGCCTACATATGTTAAGGATCCATCTAGTTCTCCATCTAGTGAGATGAAGAAGATTATTAATGTTGTAAGTACTCATTTTGAGTCCCTTGAGAAATCAGCTGAGGATAAGGTACAGAAGGAGTTTAATGATAAAAGATTCAGTAGATTGAAAGGGATGATAGCTTGGGATAAATATTTGGTAGCTACTTGTATAAAGAACATTCAAAGTGCTTTGACTGAAGGTGGTAATATTTATAAATCATTTCTATCTTTATCTAAGTTCGCTGAGGACTTTGAAAAGAAAATAAAATAATGTGAAAAACAGTTAGCAGATATCACTCAAGCATTCAATCCTCTAACTGTCTCTATTGGAAAGCAAGAAATTCAAGTTATATCCCTACTTGACAAGATCAAAATCTTGAAGCATGAAGAAATTAAAATGGTTGAAAGTTGTGAGCTTAGAGGACTAATTGGTCCTAAGATGGAAACAATGTTAAGTGCTTTGAAGGAAGCACAAGATGCTATGGTAGTCAGTGATCCAGTGAACCTCAAATCTGCAGAGATGCCATGTTACTTATTTTGTGGTCACGTGGTTATCTTGGAGAGTCTCAAGAAGGTTTGGGACACAAGTTTGAACTTGTTGAACAACAATTTTTCAGATCTATTCAAGCTTATGTAAGTTGTAGAAACCTATTTGTACATATGCATTTTGTTCATAACAGTTTTGTTTTATTTTTGGTATGTGGATTCTTGTCTTTGCCATTGATGTAAAAGGGGGAGAATGGGATAGGGAAAAATTCCTTATACAACTCAAAGGGAGTTGTGTTTTTGAAATTTGAAGGGTGGCAGTGTATTCATGTTGGTACTGATCCGACACTTAGTCATTTTTCTCTAAGTGTTTCCATCAATGCCAAAGGGGGAGATTGTTGGCAAGAGACACTGTGAATATCATTTGGTTTTTTCATTAATGGCAACCATAGTCCATGATTCAATCCACACGTCATCATTTTCTCATACCAAAATTCAGATCAAAGTTTTATAATTAACTGTCAAGCAAGATCAAAGCATCTAACAGAATTGTGTTCATGGATTCATATTATCATTTTGAGTTGTGGATCTCAAGGAAGATATTTTGGTGTACGTAATATCTTATATGAGAATCATCAGGATATGCATTCATTGGTGTGCAAGTTAGAAGATCTAGATGATTAATTTCTTGTTTATTAGTGCATAAAGGCCGACTTGGTGGATGTAGTCATTGTGGATAATTAAGGAGTAATTTTTTAAGTATTTGCATGTTTGATCATATTGATTTGGGTCATTACTATGCTATGGCCGAATTTGGTAGGTGCGCATTGATAATTGATCATGGATTGAGCTGAAAATTTGTAAATATTTTCATACTTTTGTTGGAGCCGATAGGTAGCGATTAAATCCTTGGTGGAAAATATATATATAAGCGATCAATTATATCATTTTTATATAGGTGTGTGATGTGTGTTGGTGTGTGTTGTGAATAGCAGAAGGATTGTGCATAGTTTCACTTATGCATAAAAGGATTTGTAATACTAATTGAAGTAGAGAAGAGAAGAAGAGCAAAATCAAATAGAAGGTCAAGAATTCGATTGTTGAGCCTAACTAGAACTGTGATTAGGCATTCATAGATGCTACTCTTTCAGTTCAAATCTCTCAAATGGATTTAATCTGGATATTTTGTAAGATAGTGAATATTCATTTTTGAGTAGTGAGCTCTAGGCAGTGTGCCTGAATGCAAGTGCATTCCCATTTTGTAAACATTTATTTTTGAGTATACTCATATTGTGGATTGGCCTTCCATTGTGGTTTTTCCCCTAACAAGGTTTCCACGTAAAAATCCTTGTGTTATGGTGTTATGTTGTTTGACTTATGTTCATGCATATTCCTTTTGGTTAAATGTTATAAGTGCTTTCAGGATCAGAATAATAAATTTAAAAATTGCAAAACACTGATTCACCCCCCCACCCTCAGTATTCCTTGATTCCAACAAGGGGTAAGGAAGAAGCAACACAAAAACCTTTTTGAATTTTATTATTAAGCTATTTTTGTATGTTGCAGCCTAAAGCTTTAGCCACAATGAAAAAAAAAATAACAAGACAAAGGTTCCCTCTGTCTTAAACCCCTTCTCGGTGAGAAGAAACTATGGAGAATACCATTAACCAAGACTGAGTACTTTAGAGTTTTGACACAAGTATTTATCAAATTGAGGAATTTGCTAGTGAAGCTAATTTTTTATAGAAAAGCAAACAAGAAATTCCATGAAACCCTATGATAGGCTTTGAAGATGTCTAATTTCAACACCATACTTGGTTTCTTATTGTAATCCATACAATGCAAGATCTCATGGGTGTAGATTGTTGCATCCAATATTTTTCTTCCTTGAAAAAAACCCTTCTCATTAATCGCAATCAGTTTCCCAGAACCAGTTTAAACCTGTTAACTATGATTTTAGAACAAATCTTATAGGTGGTATTGCATAAAATTATTGGTATATAATCATTCATTGAATCAGCCTCAGTAGTTTTGGGAATTAGGGCTAGGAAGGTGGTATTCATCTTATTCAAGAGTCTTCATGATCTGAAAAAATCCTTAACCGCATTGAAGAGATGCATGGAGACAATATCCCAGTAGACTTGGAAGAAACTAGGAGGGAATCGATTTGGTCTAGGTGCTTTAAAAGCTCCAAAAGAGAAAGCAGCCTCCTTCACTTCTTTCATGGAAATAGTCTTGGTTAGTTCTTTCAAGTCTTCCTTTGTAATGACTTTGGGTATAACCTACAGAAACTCATCTAATTCCAAATTATCAATCTTTGGGAGCTCATGATATTTTGAAAAGAAGGAAACAGGCTCCACTGCTATTTCCTCTTCACCATCAAGTCGAATTTCATTAGAGGTGGTAATAGATCTAATCTTGTTTCTACCCCTATGCATCAAAGTAGATTGGTCAAAAAACTTAGTGTTTCTATCTCCTTCTCGTAGCCACTAAATCCTAGATTTATGTTTCCAAAAAAAATCCTCCTTACTTATTTTGTGCCATTGGGATCTCAGCTCCCTTTCTTTGATATAGATCTCATCATCACAAATTCCTACCTCCATTTGTTCTTATATTTCCTTAATTTTCAAACTTAGGTCTTTTTTATTGGTAAAGATTTTCCCAAAAATGTATTTGTTCCACCCCTTTACTTTTTCTTTAATTCTTTTTAATTTATGTGTTAATCCAAAGAATCATTCAAGATTACATCTGGGACATCCACTTCATCCCCCACAATGGTACAAAAGGTCGACTCAGACCTCTAAGGTGTCTTAGTCAAGAGTTGACCTCCTACAATCTTTTCCACATATGAGGCTGCATTGTTAGTAGAGCACGAGTTGTCCATGCCCCCAAGAGAAAAAATGAGGTTTTTCAAACCCCCGAGTGATGGAATATGTGAAGTGCACGACGTGTTTTTGGTCCTCCCAATCAAAGAAACAGTGTTATTCTGGGAAAGAGCAGACTACTTTGGTGGGGGATCCTCATTGGGGGCCCCTCCAAGCTGATTCATCAAGCTACAAAGGAGCATAAATTCAAAATAGCAAAGCACGCACAAGAATGTTTACACAAAAAATTACGAATGTTGAAGTTGAAATTTGAATGTTATTTTTAAATTTAAGTTTAAAGTCAATATGTGCAATTAAATACATATTGTAATGGAATCTATGACAATCTAAAAATTATTAAAATTATTAGGTACAAAAGGGACTTAAATGAGTTTAATTGAGAATATTTTATGCCTTGATCGTGTAATTGGTTCCAAGGAACTTGTAGCAACTACTAATCATCAACTATATTTTATGTCTTTATAATAAACTAAATATTAAAGGCTTCAAAATCTTCAATCAAGTTTCATACTCAAATCCTATATCTAGATAAAACTATATCATTTAAGCATGTATGTTCTTTACTTATTTCATGACCAATTTTAAACCTCCAAGCTCTCTTGGATTTGTGAATCCTTTTCTAATTGTAAACTATAATCAGTTTTGAGATCTTAGAACTCAATTGTGATAATTATGTATTTAAATTGAATCTTGAATGCTATAACGAATCATTCTTTTGTTTATATTTTCAATACCTACACTTGATCCTTGTTTAGAATTAGAACCATTGGATTCAATTATCCATATCTAATTACCTATCAACATGACTGTACGAATACCTTTAGGTCTATGCCCTTCAACATTCAATGTTTTTACCTCTAATTCTTTATATAAATAGGTCTTATTCTCCTTATTATGTGCATCTCTTGACAAATTTATTTTTAATCTAATGTTTTGAGTGGTATCTACCTTGTCTTTATGCTTAATTTGGTTAATTTAGTCTTTCCATATGAAAAAACAGCCTCAAGATTGATTTCCCCCTTTTAATAACTCCCAACATTTGACAAAAATAGGACATGAGTTTTAAGTATGATTCCAAATGAATCTTACACCATAGGGGTACAGAAAATGCATGAAACCAACACAAATCCTCAAAATACACCTATCTTGACTAAACTTGTTGGTTAGCTCCTACATATTTTGTGATGCCACTTTTCATAATGGCCCATGAGCTTAAGTGATAAAATAAGGGTACCCTTTGTTTAGGGATAATTCCAAGAATAAGCATGATTGGATATTCTAAATAGGTATGTTGGCTAATTTATATTCATAGGAGGTACTCCTAATATGTTCATGTTTACCAGGTGAATACACATCAATGCAAAGGTCATAATTGTCTAAGTCAATTAAATCATGGTTTTAGAAATTTCAATGTTCTCATGATAAATAAAAACTCACTCCTTATCACCACTATAACTTGACCTTTTGAATTTGAATTATATGTTTGTATGAGAAACTCAATGTAATCATGTTTGGCTTACTCAATGGTATCAATTACTACTTTGGTTGTATATATGTTTTGTTATCTATTATCTATTTCATAGGTCACATCATTCATTCATGCCCCTACCTTTTATCTCTAAATATACCTTATCATATTGATACCCATGTAGACCTACACCTGTATACAAACAAGTTTGCTTGTCCTATCCTTGGTAGTGTGTGTTGGTGTAAATAAGTAAATTACCTAACTATTTATTAGTGGGGTCATATTTACATGTTAAGTCCACTTAGGTCATAGGCATATTTAAGTTGTTTAGATAATATTTTATCTTTTTATCTTTTATTAAATATTAGATTCCTAGGTCATTTAATGATGGCTCATGTCATTTAATAATGACATAATTCATTTAATGTTTTGCATAATTTGGTACTTCATCACACCTTGTCTGATGTACACTCTTGTAACATACCTCATCATCATATTTGATAGATCTTACTATCAAGCAAGCTCATTTCTTTCATACTCTCTTGTAGAAGGTTTTCATTGTTTTTGCAGGTGGTCTTGGGCATAGAGATAATTTTTAGCTCCTACATGGTATCAAAGCATGACCTTGCATATTTCTTCTTTTATTTGAGGGTAGAGCTATTTTCAATGAGAGATCTTGGTGAATTTAAGTAAAGTTGAGTATGCTCTTTCCTCACACCATATGGTGATCTAAGAAATCAAAAACACTTGAAAAAAACACCAGTTTTGGGGGTTTCCTCTTTGTGATTTTTATTGTAGATATATTTTGGTGGATGATGGAGGTAATATGAGCCCACCATCAATTTCAAGGTATTTGAGAAAGTCAAGATTATATTTTGTTTCATCAAAATCCGATATATTTTGTCAGATCTATGAGGGTTTCAAGTTAGAATGTGGTTAACAGATCCGAGAGGTAGCTAATTTTTCAAAGCACTTTGGGCCAAAATAGACCCTGGGCTTGTGTTCAAAAGGCACAAAAACCCAAATATCACTTGTCAAATCATTGAAATAGGACATTTTTACCTTGAGCCCTCAAAGTTTTTTTGCAAATTTTCATCGCTATTTTTTGTACTATACGAATTCATACAATCTATATGACCTGTACCATCATTGGCATCATTGTATAGTTGGTAGAAAGGAATCAACATATTCTACACAAAACATTCTCTGACTATGTCAATCTGTGGTACAGGTTTACTTTGACCTACGTATACATCACATCATCCTATGTTGGTGTCATACTTCAGTCTACAAAGGGTATGAATTAATATTATTTTAAATGTTGTGCTTATTATTGGTGAGTTAATTTTAAGTGACAGGTTCCCTTTTAGCGAGGCCCTTGGGTCTTTGGGTTGATGTGGGGGCTAAACCTCTGGTAGTGCAAAAATCCACCACCAACCCCCACCACTCACCTAGTGATGAGTTTTTTTAACCATCTGCAACCCTTGTGGTCACATCACTGACCACAACCTAGCCTGCCAAGGGCTAATATTTTTCTCCCTCGTGCCCAAATTGGGCCTTTTTTCTTGAAGCATAACCTTTTTCCAGGATATAAAAAATTTACAAAAAATATATTGATGAAAATTTAATTTTGTTTACTTCACAGTGGTATAAGTCTTTTTTTCAAATTTTGTTGCAAGTACATTTTACTACCACTTGAAGTGATTTTTCCCTTTTGGACCTTTGAGCTCATAAATTTTTGCTATTTTATCTAATTTTTGTGATTCCAACGGCAATTAAAAGGTATTCAAGAGCTCTATCATTTGGTTCGTGCACTTTTTCCAGATTCAGCCTCAAGTAATATTTATTCATTTTTTACATATTTAGAATCTTCATTGATTACTTTGACATGCTATTTCATGGAGAATTTTTGTTTGTGGGGGGTCTTCATTTTTCAATTGTACTTTAGATTTGGGAGGTATCACATCATTTTATTTTAGATTTTTTTTTATTTTGCACTCTTGGTACTTGTTGACCTAATGATTGAATCAAGGATTGAGGTTCTAACTCCTCATAATTATCACACATGGAAGGTAAAAGTTCAAAGATTGCTTTGGTCTAAGGATTTTTGGTCTACTTTGGGTGACCATCAACCTAATTTTACTAGGGAATATGAAATATTTGCTCACAAGAACAAATGTGATGAGGCTATGGGCTTAATTACTGTGTGAGGGGGGAAATAATAGAATCTAGACAAGATAAAATCAATTGAAATAGAATCTAGTCTAAATAAAACACAACTAATTCTAGATTTATTCCTAGACTCATGAAATGATTTTCTAAGCAATTGAAAACACAATTGAAATCCTACGATTATCACAATGAAATTCAAAGCAAAAGAGAAGTTACCATCTCATGTCGGAGTGTGTTCACATGATGTGATATTTTTCATATCACTATGAAGCCTCCATTTATTGTGTGCGAGAAGTTTTTGATGTGTTGCGTGTTGGTTGATCGAAGAAAATTTTGACGCTTTATCAATGGTGATTAGGAATATTGGCAGTACTTCATTTTGCAAATGAGCTGATTCTTCAATCCTTTTTTGTGAGGAAAGAGGTTTGTTATATAGAAATTATGATTTGAAATGGATGATTAGGATTAGACAATGTTGAATCAAGATCGACAGTTGAAGGTTGTTGAGAGAATTTAGACATGAATAATCTATGCAAAATAGATTACATGATTAGTTTGATTGAAGAAATAAACTGAATTATCTATGGGATTGAGAGATAGATTGATTAGTTAGGAATTAGATTGATCAGCCAGGGATTAGATTGAGAAATCAAGGGATCGTAATTTACTCAATCAAAAAATTGGTTGAGAATGATTAATTAATTGATTTAATTCATTCATTCATTTTGGAGTTGAACGTGCAAATCAAGTTTGACTTTTGTAAATAAAGTTGCATTAGTTTGATTTGATTTTTGATGATGTTTTGAATAGTTTATTTAAATTATTCAAATTTGGAGGGAAAGTGAGTTAATTAAATTATTATGATTTAATAATTCAATTGACTTAAGGGAATAGAGTTAATTAGCGACATAATTAAATAATTGATGTTATTTAACTAATCAGGATGAAATAACGTTAGATTAGGAATTTTTAAATAAATGTAATTTATTTAATTGGTCGAAAGTGATGAAAAAGTGAATTAATTAAATAAGTCATTTTATTCAATTAATAGCAGAAATAATATTTTAGGACTATTAAATAAATGGACTTTATTTAATTAGTCAAAAATGATGAAAAAGTGAATTAAATTAAATAATGTCATATTATTAAATTAAAAGATGAAATTAGGGTTTTTGACATAATTGATATGAAATGCAATGGTGTTTGATGATAATGATGTTGATGATGTGAAAATGTCATTCAGGGTGTATAATAGGCCTTAGATCAATTTTATATGTCTACATTTTACCCCTCTTTGATACAAAGTATTGATTGCTTTGTTTCAAAGATTCAATGTTAAGATCAAGATTTTGGAAAAATATTATGCCCCACTGTGCCCCGATGGTCAGCAGAATGATGGTAGGACTCCAGGTTGCCCCCTTGAGAGGTTGGCCAAAAAATTTGATTTTGAGGTTAGGCTCACGACACTGTTCTATTTCAGTTTAGTTATGGAGAGGACAAAAAATTAAGTCTATAGGCCCCTCCTTGCTTGCTTCAATGTTCCTAGAAAGTCCTAATTTGAACGTAGGAAGGTTCCCTAAGTAAAAATTAGGGTTTCATAAGTAAAATCTATGGTTTTTTAGGGTAAAAATAAGTAATTAGGGTTCTAATTACCTCATTTTCATTTTGATCCTATTGTGAATTCTTGTCTTTGGATTTCCCATTTTTCCAGTTGTCGAGGAGCAATGCCTAGGATTCAAGGAGCCCTGCATCATTCAGACTTGGTTCGAGAGTTTGGACGGACCGCAGGTGTCGCTGGCCCAGTATGTACCCTCTCACTTCTTGTTTTCATCTTTTCATGTTATCATTATTTGTGCACAAAGATAAGCTATTCAAAAGTGAAGGTTTTAGGGTTTTAGCACACTTGCATTAGTTTTAGCACATTTGTCATTTTAGAAAGCTCACTTTTTCTCTATTTCTATGCACTTGACTTAGATTTTTTTATTTTTTTTGCACTTTTTCTATAGACTTTCACTTTTGATTGCTCTATTTCATTTTTGTCGCTCTTGATATAGATTTTTGCCTTTGAGTAAGACTTTCGCTTTTGATTTTGGCGCTTTTGAAATTTCTCATCACTTTTGAAAAAAATTACTCACATTGCCTTTTACCTTTTCTTTTTTTAGTAACTTCATTTATTTCGCTAAATTTTTCTCACTTTTGCCTGTTTGGAACCCTAAGTCTCATTTTTCGTCATTTTTTTTTTGTTTTGCATGTTTAGAGCAAAACCCTAACATCATGGGTTAAAATGATTGCAAGTGGTGCTTAAACCACTACAACCGAGGAGAGATGACCTCGAGGTCTATTTGATCTGATTGCCCACTTTGATGTTTTGGAGTGAGATTTCCTAGATGTGGTCAAATTATATCATTTTTGTTACATTCCTCCCATCCAATCTCACACGGCGATGATGATCGCGCTCATGGAGCGGTGGCATTCAAAGACTTCTTCATTCCATTTACCTATAGGAGAGGCCACCATTACCCTTGAGGATGTGTGGAGGATTTTTCATATTCCTATCCATGGTGATCTCGTGGCATACCATGTTTGATAGGATACCCGTGCCATGCGATGTGTGCTTGGTGTCAAACACTTGGAGGTTCGCTAGTCTGAGATTGATTTATCATAGTTCTTTAGTAGTGTGGACCTTATTTCTCTTGTTCTTTGCAGTTTGATTTCAATGCTAATTATTCCTGATAGGAGAGGTCATCAATTCCCTATTGGATGGGGTATTTGTATTGAGGGTATGTTTGAGCATGGGACCAAATATGCATGGGGTACATGTCTTCTCACCCACCTCTATAGAGATATGCATGAGGTTGTATATTGGGGTAGGAAATCCATTTTTGCAGGTATTTCTCTCTTACCTTTATTGGCATGGGAGCACATTGTAGTGACATAGACCGATGGTATACAGGATCATGTTGATGGTGATCCATACTCCTATCATTATGGAGACTTTCCATATTATACTTTACCTGGGGATCTTCCATACTAGCACCATGTGTTTGATGACATGCTAAGTTTTGTTTGGAGGCCTTATATGGATTGTGATGCATGGTCAGAGGATCAGGAGCAGCTTGTGTATTATTGATAGACCAGATGATTGATTGGTTGCTCATACTCTCTTCTAGAGTGATACTTACCTAACAGAGTGTGTAGGTAGGGCTGGTTTCCTAATACATATGAGGCTCAGTTTGGCCAGACTACTAGAGAGGTCCGAGTATGGGGTCATTTGGAAAACAAATATGTGTGATTTTTTATTTTAGAGCTCTTTCCCCAGTCGGCTGGGGTTAGCTAGTTGGTTTAGTGGATTTGGGTACTACTCTCGATTTTGATCAATGGTGGGCACAACGTGTGCCATTGAGATTTACAAATCCTAGTGGTGATATTGCATTAGGTAGAGCAGGAAATACAAGTCAACGTAGGGAGCGAAAATGTATTGAGGTTCTAGTAGAGCAACTTGATAGGGCCTAACAAGATGGTACCCAAGGTGGACAAGATGAGTAGATGCAGGATCAGAGACAGGTTCTATATCCCCCTCCACCAATTGGAGATGGAGCAGTATTGTTCAAACAGATGATAGCCATGCGAGATGTAGAGGTAGTGTGGCAACAGGCCATGGAGGCTCAGGTTGCTATCCTGAGTGCTGAGAGGGATAGCCTGAGGGTGGAACAAGAGAGCGAGAGTGAGTGATGGAATGCTATAGAGGCTCAGTTACAAGTGTTACAATGGAGAGAGATACTCTTAGACTAGAGTGTGATACCCTTCATGCAAATTAGTATCATCTGTTACAGAGGGCTACTTATTATTAGACTCTCTATGATGCCTTTGTTCCTCAGGCATAGAGATGATTGAAATTTGGAGATTCAAGTACTGCTACTATTGTTGCATCAAGTCATCATTCTATTAAATAGCCAAATCAAGATGATGATCCATAGCCTAGTCTATAGAGTCCTCCCCTTCCTAGCGGGTAGTGTTACATGTGTACTTGATCTTTATGATGTTTATTTGTTAGAGACATATTGCAAACATGATTTTTGTATATATATTCATCGGCCCAGTCGAGGCCTCATATATATGTATTATTTTGCATTATCCTATCATACTTGTTTTCATGATGATGGTGAACTATGAAATTCTCCCTTTTTTTATGATGATATATATGAGATATACCTTCTTCGATTTGGATTTATTATGTGTTTCTGTGATGATCATGGTGATGATGTATGATGATGTATGGTTATATATGTATTTTTGTACTTTTTTGATGTATGCATATGACGTGGATGGATAGATCATACTTTATATATCTAATGTTTATTATGGATGATCAATATATCGTTTTGGATATATGATGTTGATATATGATGGGTGTATGTCATTTATTCATGATACATGATGTTTTTATTGCTTTCATTATCATCGTGATATGTATTGACAACATTCTGGATGAAGGATGGATATGGTATGAATGATATTGTGATGTAGGATGGATGTTAGTTAGAAGAAATATTTGATGATGGATAGAAATTTGATGTTGTTAGTAGTTGATTTGTTGCTTTCGCTTTTCTTGGAGGCTTTGCAGTTTCAAAAATCATGTTTGATGTAGCAAACAAATATGATGCACCATTGTATTAATGACCAAGGTGACTTTGTATCCATTGTGTGGACTTTGACTCAACGTACAAAGAATATTCTTACTCATACTAGACATACGAAAACTTTCTTTAAGTATATGAGTGGGTTATGTTAAAACATGTCAGACCAGTAACACAAGAGGTATTAAGTACCTAATATGCCACTACTTCACGAAATGCTTCAAAACAACTTCCATACACCCAATAAAGCAAGTATTCACCATCGTAGTATTAAAAAAACATCTTCCAAATAGCAAATCGAAATGATGTTCAATTTCCCCCATTCCTTCTTCTCTAAATCCTTATGGACATCATCAAGAGATCCTAGGAATGATTCAATAAAATAAATTGAAAAGATAAGACTATAAAAAAGATAAAATAAAGTTGCAATATCACTTGCCATATATGTTTGGGGTGGGGCTATTATCCAGTGTTGATCATGTTTATCATAGGAACAAATCCATTAAGGCATATCTCAGGATGTTGTTGGTGACTTGTCAAAAATATAGGTAGTTGATACTCTGGCATTGTTTTAGTCTATTTTACGATCAAATCTTTGTAATTTTTTTTTGAAAGTTCTAACGTGTTGATGTTTGCTTTGTTTGTTTGTTTGTTTTGTCAAAGGGTGAGTGTGACGATTTGTTTATTATGGGTGAAAATTTTATTGTAGATTGGGATGATGGAGATAGGACTTTTTGATTTTTTGATTTTTTGATTTTTTGATTTTTATGATGTTGTTTTTGTTTTTTTCAGGGCACTAACCTAGGGCCTTAGGGGTTCATCAAAGATAAGCCTTGCCTACGTTGTACACATAGAGGCTCAATTTTTTAATTTTGTATTTTTTGACTAAGTTGAAATAAAGCATAATAGAAACCTAAGGGGATTGACTTAAGGCCTCGAGGGATGTTAAGCCTTGCCTATTTTCTACACACAGAGACCATGTAGTTCAACCGGTTGACTCAAAGCATAAATTTATTTTTAGGATAAACAACTTTGATAACTTGGGTTGATATTCCACTTCTATGTCTAGAGGATATGTTGTGGGAAATCTACTTGAACTAGTTAGGGGGGTTCAATAAAATTTTGATATCTTAGATTGTTTTAAGTGAAGGAATAATCCAATGATGTTGTTTCATTTTTTATGTTTTTCAAATGTTTTTTATTTTTGTTGCTTTCTAGATTTTTTTATTTTGTTATTTTTTTACCATGATAGGATGCACAAAGATCTAATCCATGGCCATCTTCAAGAAGTTTCCCCCAATTTGAGACAACACAACTTTCCTAAATCAGTATCAATCCATGGTTTGATATATGTTTTATTATGGGATGAATGGGTGAATGTTGTTGATAGTACCAATAGATAATGATGTGAGTCTTATTCAAACATAGTGCCTGTTTTCCAAGTTCTCACTACGATACCTATTCTATGAGTGCCACATAGTGGTTTTTACTTAAAGAACATTTTATTTTTCTTCTATTTTTTTCTTGCTTTTTTTCTATTTTTTTAGATTTTTACCCTTTTGCCTGGGGTATTCTGACATGCTTCATGTGTAGAAATTCTTGAGGTGGTTGATGTTCAACGGTTCAGCTAAAGGTACTCCTTTAGGAGTAGCCAATTGATATGCCCCAAAACCATAGCTTGTTGTGATGATAAATGAGCCTAACTAGTTGGGTTCAAATTTTCCTTTTTTGTCCTAATTCAGTTGTATCTTTTGATTCTCCTTGAGGACCAAATCACCAACATGAAATTTTTCGTTTCTGATTTTCTTATCATAGCTTCATTTGAGCCAATTCTAATAAACCTGAAGATGTTTTAACACAATCAAATGCCCTTCATCTAGGATTTCCAATTCATTTAACCTGGATATATGATATTCTTCATTGTTGATCATGCCTTTCAATGAGATTCACAATGAGGGGATTTCAACCTCAATAGGTAAGACAACCTCTAATTCATAAACCAAGGAGAATGATGTGGCACCTGTAGGTGTTTGAATGTTGGTTTGATAAGCCCATAGGGCTAGGTTTAGTTGTAAATGCCAATCATGGCTAGCTTCATTAATAGTCTTCTTTAATATTTTCAAGATGGTTTTGTTAAACGCTTTAGCCTGATCATTTCCTTGAGGATAGTAGGGTGTGGATAACCTATGTTGGATAGATAATTTAGAACAGAGTCCTTGGACATCTTGATTCTTGAATGGGGTTCCATTTTCCATTATGATTTCTTGAGGAATTCTACTCCTACAAATCAGATAGTTCAAAATAATTTTTGATATCTTCTTTTCAGTGATATAGGTTAATGGAATTGCCTCTATCCATTTAGTGAAATACTTTGTTGTTGTGATAATGAACTTGTGCCCATTATCTATGAAGCAAGTGGATTCTTACCTACTAGGTCTAATCCCCATTGCGATAAAGGCCATGGTGTTGTAATGGGTCTCAATTCTTGTGTCGGTGCATGAACTAGGTCACTATGTTGCTAGCATTGATGACACTTTCTAGAATAATAAATGCATTCATGTTCCATGGAAGGCCAATAGTACCCTATTTTGAGCAGTTTTTGGACCAGGTTAGGTCCGCTAGAGTGGGACCCACAAACACCTTCGTGTACCTCTTATAAGGTCATTTGTGCTTCTTCTACATTAAGACATCAAAGTAACATACCATATAGACTACGATAGTATAGGGTATCTCCTAGGATTGTAAATCGGGAAGTCCTACGGGTGAAGGTTTTCTTTTGAGTGGTCATTAGGTCAAGTGGTATGATACCATGTTGGATGCAGTCAAAGGTGTCTTGGTACCATGGGGTGTTATAACCAAAAAAAACACACACTAGTTCTGATTATGGGATATTGAATGCAAGTACAAGCAATTGTTTGATGAGGAACTCATACTTAGGAACATTCTATGGAATATCAAGCAATGATCCTATTATTTCCATTGCATCGATAGCTCTATTGATGATTCAAGGAATTTTCTTAAAGGTTATTATTAAAATGTACTCCTTCAAGTTGTCCACCATCCTTTTATATGGCATCATCTTTTCATCTTTTGTCTGGTACTCATTGTTCACCTGTTTGATCACTAGATGAGAATCTCTGAAGACTTGTAGCTCTTTTATTCTCCATTCAATAGCCATTTTGAGCCCTATGATAAGAGCTTCATATTCAAAGATATTGTTCATGCATGGAAAAGCGATCCTATATGCCTTGGTTATACTATCTCCCTATGGTGTGATAAATAGAACACCTTCTCTAGAGCCATGCTGAGTGTGGGACCTATCAAAGTATAGAATCCAATGACATGTCTATTTTGTCATCAAGATACTCTCATCTAGAAAGTCCACTATGAGAGGCTTGTGATCATCTATGGGTGCTTCAGCCAACTGGTCTACTATTATTTGTCCCTTGATGACTCTTCTATATACATGCTCTATATCAAATTCACTCAGAATCATCACTTATTTGGCAATTATGCCTATTAAGGTTACCTTTGTTAGTAGGTACTCTAATGGGTCTACTTTTGAAATCAAATTTACCTTTCTATTTAAGATATAGTGCCTCATATTTTTTGTCATAAATATGATTGAGAGGAAGCTCTTTCTATGGGTGATTATTTCAACTTGTAGCCCACCAATGTTTGACTAATGTAGTAGACTACTCTTTCTTTGTTGTTATCATCTAGCTGGGCTAGGAGAGCTCCCAACACTGCTTATGTAGTAGACACGTAGAGCACCATTTCCTTTTTTTGGATAGGCAACATGAGTACAAGAGGAGTAAGTAGGTACTCCTTGTCTTGTTGGAATTCTTGGTCACATCTCCCAACCCACTTGAAGGTGGTATCCTTGTGTAGAAGATGAGTGAAAAGGTGACATTTTTTTGCCAATTGTGTGATAAATCACCTGATGGATCGTAGGTTTCCTTGTAAACTCATCAGTTGTTTTAGTTTTTTTTTGTGGAGGAATCTCTAGTATAGCTTTTACTTTTGTAGGATCCACTTTAATGCTCCTTCTTGACACTATGTACCCTAACATCTTTCTAGATGTTACTCCAAATTGTCACTTTTTAGGGTTGAATCTCATATTATATTGTTCAAGGCGATCAAACACCCTTGCTAGATTTGACAAGTGATATTCCCTTTTGATGGAATTTGCTAGATTATCATCCACATAATCTTCCATGATGGTGTGTAGCATATCATGGAATATGGTTGTCATTGCTCTTTGATATGTTTATCCTACATTCTTTAGGCCAAAGGGCATTACATTCCAGCAAAAGGTCCCCCAAGCACAAGTAAAGGTTGTTTTATGCTGATCATCTAGAGAGATATTTATCTAGTTCTATCTAGAGAAACCATCCATTAAGGATAGCATCTCATGCCCTGCTATCATATCCATGATCATGTATATACTTGGCAAATGAAATTCATCCTTTGGATAGGCCTTGTTCGAGTCTATAAAATTTGTGTAGATCCTTACACCCCCAATAGGCTTTGACACAGGTACTAGATTTGATATCCATTATCAATAATCGATGGATCTGATAAAACCCACATCTAGTAGTTTATTTAGCTCTACCTTTACTAGTAATACTATATGAGGATGCATTTTTCTAAGTTTTTTCTTGATAGGCTTTGCTCCACGGACTACAACTAAATGATGTACCACTAATGTCGTATCTAATCCAGGCATGTCAACATAGGTCTAGGAAAAATTTACCTTTTTGATGTTGATGAATGTTGTGAATTTTTCTTTCTCCTCAAGATCAAGTGATGTTGTGTGGTATGTGATTTTAGGATTCTCTATTGTGCCAACATTCATGGACTCTACTTCTTATATTAGGAGCATTGATCTTTCTTGGTACTCAAATATGGGGAGATTGAATCCTCCATCCTCGAGTGCCTCTAGGAGGTTTTCACCTTTGGATAAATCCTTTATTTTCTTCTTTTTCTAGATTTGATAGAGCCACACTATGGTTTTCTCTAGGGGACCTTGCTTTGATCTTTATATTTTCCTTTTCATTTTTGTGACTAGAAGGTTCAATCTCTCTACCAAAGTATGCATCTTATTCAAGCTCTATGATGAACCTTGCTTTGTGATCTCCCACTGGTATGTATGTGTGGAGTCCCATGAACTCCACAATTGCCTCATCATTCTAGAATTGATCCAAAATAGGTGTATGTTGTTGATCCCAATCTATTAGTTACATGTAACAGAGTGGGAGGCTATCATATTTGTTTGCAAAGCTTATGGAGGTTGATGAAATGGTCATTATGGCTTTGGTATATTTTTCACACAGGGTGTCTAGGCCATCATTACTAGAAGTGGGGGAACTATATCCAGTGAAAAATGAAGGAGATTCCCATTCGTATTCATTAGAGTCCATTCTAGACTGATAATAGATATTGGGAATGGTTTTGATAAACTAGAGAGGGAACCTATCAATGCTAAATTTGTCGAATAAATCTTCAATGGGTTAATCGTTGTCCATGATATGGTACATATATAGTGCCTTAACACTAGCAGAAGTTTCTTGTTTCTTAAAAGAGGTTCATCTGGTTTTTGGAGTAACAATGTCTTTTGGCTCATAACCTAGTTCCATATTTTTCTTTCTTTGTTCCACTATGATAGGTTCCCACCTACCTTGTTTGTGTAGCCCAAGGCCACTTGTTCCACTGTATCCCATCTATTTAACTAGTTAGTAGCCTTTACTGCTAGGGTATAATAGAATGGTTTGTGGTTGTTCTAGCTCTTCTTGGCCCTCTTTGTAAATCATAGATGAGAAGTCCTCTTTGAATATCTCTTTGTATTTCATGTCTCCCCACTTGGTGAAAACCATGGATTTGGCTATCATTTGCACTGTCTGAGCATGCTTGATCTCTTTCGGACCTCCATATATCTTAGTTGTTGGTGGGATCATACCAATAAAAAATGTTTGATTAAAGTGGTAATTCTCATTATCCTTATTAATCACTTGAACCTTGGTTTCCATTTTTGGTTGCTCACTTGTTATGATCTTGGTTGAGGTCAATGGTAGCATTGAATGTTCAACATACGAGAATGAATAGAAGGCTATGTCATTGCTAGGTATGTGTTGGATCTTATTATACTTCTCTTCCAACTTCACACAAAAGTGGAAAGGTTCGGGATCAGCATATAAGGTCACTTATTTTCCTTCATGAGGAAAATTTAGGCATTGGTGGAAGGTGGAAGGCACTGCTTGTAGTGTGTGAATCCAAGGGCATCCTAGGAGTAGGTTCTATGGAAATTCAAGGTCAAGCACTTGACATGTGTTTTCCATTGTGGCTAGCCCTATCTACACTGGTAGCCTGGCTATTCCTTCAGATGTCCTTTCAAGGGCATCATAGGCCCAAATGGTGATACTACTTGCTTTATCTATCATGTTGTCAGAATACCCCAATTGTTTGATGAATTTCAAGATAAGATGTTTAGACTTGCACCATTATCTATCAATACTCGCTTGACCATGTTCTTATGGACACCAACCTCTATGTAGAGGGCTTGGTTGTGAAATGTCCTTTGGGGAAGATCTTTCTCGAAAAATACTAAATTAAATGATTATTGGTCATGATTTTTCCAACCATGGCTTGGAACTGATTTGGATTGAGGTCATTGGGGACTAACGCTTCCAATTCTTTTTCAAGTATTTCCCTATGTGTGGGTGATAGTCTTAACAAATCTAGGATTGAGATTAAGGAAGGAGTCCTCTTCAGGTTGTCTATAATGTTGTATTCATTTGATACCTTAGTTGTAGGTTTGGGTGGGGATCCTTGTATTAGAAGTCTCCCTCGACAGGTAGTTACGTTGTAGTTTTTGACTCCACCTCATATAGTCACTAATTTTTCCCTATTCTCATCAAATTAAGAGAGGGTTCCTAAGACTGTGTCATCGTAGGTATAGTTAGCATTATGATAATCCTGGTCCTTTCCTTTGTCATTTCTTTTAGTGTGGTTCTGGATTGGATTGGTGTATATTTGAAGGTCCTTGTTCTTGGGATTATGCTCAACATCCACTTCTCCTTTTTCTATCAAGTCTTGGATAATGTGTTTGATTCTCATGCAATTTTTTGTCATGTGTCATTTGATCTTATGGAATTTTCATGTCTTTCTCATTATACCATGGTGTCTTGAAGCTAGGTTCCTCATAGTTCGAGCGATCATTCACCTTGATGAGGTTTTGTTGTACTATTTTATGCATGACTATTTCAAGTGACTCTCCTAGTGCTGTGAACTACCTCTTGGGTTGATCATATTGTCTTTATTGCCCTCCTTGATTTATTTTTTCATTGACTACCTGATTGTTCTTGAGATAGGCAAGCTGATTTTTTTGTGTACCATTTGGAATGTAGGTCGATTGTGCCACTTGTGGTTTATTTTGAGGTACATTTTGTGCATACCATAGGGTTCTCGCGTCAACCACTTCATCATTTGTAACATTCTTGTTCTTTGCCCAGATTTTCAGTTTATCGTTTGAACTAGAGGGACTATCTTTTGAGATTTTCAATTTAAGGACTCCCCTTGCTATGAGGGCTCTCTCAATATATAATCCCTTTTTGATTATTTCCACAAATTTTGCAAGACACAAAATAGTGAGTTGGTAGTTGATCTCAGGTAGCACATTTGAGATGAAGATGTATACCAACTCCTTTTTTTGGAATGGGCCATTTACATCGACTAGCTTTGTTCCTCCATCTCTATAAGTAAGAGCTAAAGGAATCTCATTGACTCTATTTGATTATGGATAAACTTGTGATGGCGATGTCTTGCTCTATGTTGAATGAAAAGTGTCTTATGAACTTGCTAGATAGTCAGTCAAAGGTTTTAATTCTGGTGGCAAATGGGAAAACCACTCCATAGAATGACCTATAAGGCTGCATGGAAAGATCCTCATAAGGTAAGTGTCATTTTTTTGTACCTCCATACATGACACTGAAAATTATTGAATGTGCTCTATTGGATCCCCTTTTCCTTTGTACTTGTTGAACTTGGGTATTTCAAAGTTTTTTGGAAAAGGTAGTGTAGCGATGGAGTGATCGAATGGGAATGGGCATATTTCTTGAAGGATGTAGGTCTTCTTTGTTTTCCCTACATTCATTTCTGATATTTTATGATTCATTGCCTCTAGTTGTAGTTCCATCTCTATTTCCAGTGCCTTTTTTGCAAGTCTTGTGTGTAATAGCCTTGTTGTCCTACCATGCTTTGGTTATAAGTTGGATATAATAAGAGTATCAAACTTTAGTAATTGTTTTTAACACATAGCGAGTTAGGTCCTTGTTGTGTGTAATAAGGGTTCACTCCTTATTGTTGGGATAAATTATATTGAAGGTTACCTTGTTTATGCATTAGTGGGACACCTTTTTGGTAGTACATATTAGGAAGGGTGCCCTATGGTACACCTTGTTGTTGGTATGAACTTTTTTGAAGGTTTCCCTGATGGTGAATTGACGGGTTACCTTGTTGATGGGATGACTAAAGAAGGGTGTCATGTGGCACACCTTGTTGTCGGGATGGAATATACTAAAGTTTTCCCTAATGGTGCATTGGTCGGTTACCTTGTTGATAGGATGACTAAAGAAGGGTGCCCTATGGCACACCTTGCTGCTAAGATAGACTATACTAAAGGTTTCCCTAAAGGTGCTTGGTGGGTTACCTTGTTGATGGGATGACTAAAGAAGGCTTCCTTGTGGCACACCTTGCTACTGAGAAAGACTATACTGAAGGTTTCCCTTATGGTGTTTTGGTGGGTTACCTTGTTGATGGGATGACTAAATAAGGGTTCCCTGTGATACACCTTGTTGTTGAGATGAACTATACTGAAGGTTTCCCTGATGGCGTGTTGGCATCTTACCTTGTTGATGGACCAACTTAAGAAGGGTGCCCTATGGCACACCTATTTGTTGGGAATGATATGGAAGGGGACCCTATGGTCCACCTTGTTGATGTACTGGTTTGGAAGGGGACCTTGTGGTCCACCTTGTTGGTGGTACTACTGATTTGAAAGGGGACCCTATGGTCCACTTTGTTGGTGGTACTAGTTTGGAAGGGGACCCTGTGGTTCACCTTGTTGGTGGTACTGTGTATTTTGGGAAGGGTCAACATTCAAAGTGTTTTGAGGTACATATTGTTCGGGAGGTAGACTATTTATTTGCAGTACGTACTAGGATGGACCTCCTTGATATTTTTGTGCCACTACCACTTGTTTGATCTGAGTTGGTTTTCTATACAAGGGGTTTTCCTTGGTTTGACCACTGTTTTGTGAGAATACGGGTGGCATATTTGGAATCTATGGGGGTTTGGTTATCTGTATCACAACTGAGCTATCCCTTAAGGGAATAATATTAGGATCCTTGAGGGCCTCCATGTTAAAATCTACTAGTAGCTTTGCACCACTCTATGCTAACTTGAAAAAGTGTGAATTTGGGTCCTTTCTCAACAATTTATCCATTAGTTTGAGCACCTTTCATTTGTTGGAATGTTCAAATAGCTCCTCATAATTTATCTCCTCCTCAGTATCTACCTCCTCTATGATTACTCTTTCTGGGTCCTAGTTGTTTTGTTCTATCGCATCTTGTCATTTGTAGTTTAGCTCTTCCTCACTAAATGTGTCTCTGTACATGGGTTTCTTTTCAGGTGCTTCAAGGTCACTTGGCCTATAGCCCCATGGGCCACCTTCGTCATTTGTGGAATTTCTTGATGGGATGTCAGCATTGTTCTTGTTCACTTCCATGTTCTTCCTGTGTTGTGATCTTGTAGTTATCATACTGCCAAGCTTTTACAAACATTTTTGTGTCTCCTAGCTATGAAAAGACAATGCATTTATTTGTATTTTTTTTTATTTTAAGGAAAATGAAATTGATTTTGTTTTCAATGCATTAGATCTAGGGTCAATTGGCCCATTGAAAAGCATAAATAGAAATTTTCTAGTTGATTTTGACAGGTGTGATATCTTCTCAGGATGTACCCTTTGGAAAAAGTTAGAGTAGGGAACTTCTTTGAAAGATGAAGTATGGATTTTCACTTAAGGATTTTTCTCTTGCCAAAGATCATGAAGGGTGTATATCTATTTCCATGCAGGAGGTGGTAACACGGGTCTTCTGACTACTAGGTCTGCTTTCTCTTCCTCTTTATCCAAGATGTTCGTTGTGTTTCTCCACTGGTTGGGTGTTTCATTCTTCTCAAATATGAAGGTCCTTAAATTGCTAATGATATCAGTTCGTTCACCTTTAATGTGTGTGATACTTGGTTGTAGGATCAGTGCTATAAGGTTTGGTTTTTGAACTAGAGAAACAGGTTACCAAATGGTCATATGGTGAGAGTGTGGATGTTTTGATATGGTTTGTTATGAAGCTCAATACCCTAAGGTTTGAGTGTTGTTTAGAGGTGGTACTATTTTTGGAATTCAAAATACTAAAAGGATTGGATTGATATCTCACTTCTCCTTCTAGAGGATATGTTGTAGAAAATATTACTTGAACTATCTGTGAGTTCCAAGTAACTATTGATATCTTAGAAGTGTGAGTGAGGGAATAATCTAGGTTTGTTTGTTTTGATTTTGATTCCAAAATTAGGATGGATGTTGAGATTGGATGAAGGACTATATGACTTATCTGGGCTTCCAATTTTTTTGTTCTAACAAGGATCCTGTAAATGGCTTTGATTCATTTTTTTGATTGTCAGTAGGATAAAGCAGAAGTGAGGTGTTTTGAGAAAAAGTGATAGACTATGAACAATAGCAGCCAGATTTATCAACTGCAGCTTCAAATGTGTCAAGTGTGTTGGTTTTTGAGAAGCAAGTGCGAGCTAAAATGTCAAGTATGGCCTCTATATGTTTATGTCAATTATGGTGTGTACTCAATCAAAAATGAGCTTTTCTTGGCAATTACAAGAATATTATAGCCAAGTGCGCTAGTTTCTGAGGAGCAAGTGTGAGCAAAAAGAAGAAAGTGTGATCATTTTGCATCAAGTGCACGATTTTTGGCAAATACAATTGATTTTTATCAAAGAAAATTTTGGGACAAAGAGAAAAAGCAAGCTTCTTCTGAAAGTGCAAGAAAATCTTGGTCAAGTGTGCTAGAATTAGTAGCAAGTGTCACCTCTTTGTAAATTGGTTTTCCAACTTCAATGTTTTGGCAGTAGTGTTGATGTTTTCTTGCAATTTTTAGAAATTTTGATTTGTTTCCAAATGTGACAAGTGATACAACAACTTTGACTGACTTAACAAGCATGGACTTGTGTGACATGTATGTCTATGGATTTAAGTTGTAAAATCACGATACCCAAGCCATAGTTTCCCCAATGTTTACTTTGAGCTAATACAGCCTAAATATTTGGAAACCTTTAAGGAAATTCTTAAGGAGTGCAAATATAGGGATTCTCTTAAAAGCATACACTAAGTCAAAGGGTTTGTGATTAAACCATCATGTTTTAGTATTTGTTTTGATGTATTCTTTTTAGATCAAGCACAGTGTTTGATGTCGAGAAATTGTTTTGAATGTTTTTGGCAAGTTTAACATAAACAAACATTTACAACCCTAGAGATAGAAACCATTCTTTTAGGTAGGTATGCCTCATGCCCTGAAGGGACGATTTTACATGAAACTTATAGCATGGGCCTAAATTCATACTTGGCAAGTAACTTCTCAGAAGTAAATTCTGATGCACCACTTTCAAAGAATGCTTTTGGATAAAGGGGTAGCTTCTAAAACATTTGGATCTTAGTAATGATTTGGGGTTATGAGTTTTGGTTGTTTATACATGTGGTTTTTTTTCTCAATTAAGAGGCCTCCCATCTCTTATGGTTTTGTGTGTATCACACGGATACTAGGGGAGATAGACGTCAATATAAAAAAATATCAACTGGCGGGTGATAAATTTCCTCACACCCACAATTATTTATATACCAATCCAAAACAAGAGTACCTCTTGGGTCGCCTATGAGTTATTTGGCACAGAATGTGTCTCAATAAGAAAGCCCTCTAAAGGTATGCTTTTGAAAATAAAGATGTGAATCTCAAGATATTTTCACTCACCCAAGATCACCAAAAGGTGTGAGGGGAGAAGACAACCATCTAGCTTTCCAAGCACTAAATGCACGGAATACAATTCATATCAGTTTGATTCTTTTTAAGCACCTTGAGTGATGCTATCCCCAAGATAAATGTGTGAAAAGCATAAAAATGGTTCTTTTTAAATGTACCAACATGAAGTATTCGGGATATCAATCACTTAAGATAGCAAAGGTTCAATACAAAAAACCAATTGGTTCATTTTTAAGCCCAAATTTTGAATGTTTCTAAATTGATCCTAGTCTTATTTGGTTAACAACAAAAAAATGTGAGTGTGCGTCAACAAAACAAAATTTGTAGTGCCTCTCATGTTCTGATACTCTATTACTGCTTTGGTGTGCATGTGTTTGCTTCAGTGTGATTTTTTGGCTATGTTCTGATGCATATGTAATACTCTGTTTGACATCTTTTCTGCCATGTGTTGGGCGTGGCAGACAGTTATGCTCATTTGATTATGATAGTTGAACTTATGTGTGAGATACTCATGTTATGATGATGTTACTTTGTGGGTTATATTGATGATGTGATGCTTAGATATTGTTTTACTATTTTTTATTTGGGTGAAGGAGACAGGGTGGCATCGCTCATCCGTGAGCACCCTACCTCACCGTAACTCTCCTTCATAATGTGTTTGATCATGAGTTATATATGTATACATGTTGTTCGGCATTTTGTGTTATACAGGAATGCAAGTACCGGATGCCGACTCCACTTGCATTGTCGGGTCTGAGCGCATCCTATCTACCCAATAGTTTGATGTGGTTAGGGATTTGGTAAGAAAGTACCCCCACCTAAGTCAGTAGTTGGTTCAGGAATTGTTCTTGTCGTGTCCATTTTGCGTTCGTGTGGGTATGGTTGTTAATTAATAATTTTATTTCATGAGTTTTAAAAGTATATTTATGGCTTGGTCTAGTGTTTTATGCTTTAAATTAAATGTTATTTCATGATGCAAAATATTAAATTTATGAGATATCCAAAGTGGCTTATGATATTTATACTTTGGAAAAATAATGGGTACATTAGCACTTTATTGTTATTTTATAATGTGAAGTGATTTTTTAAATTAAATCAATAAAATTAAATATATTGTTAAATAAATTATTATGTTTTTTTTTTATTTTATTTTTTTCAAAAATTTAGGGGAAAACATTATCATATTTGTATTTGTTTAAAAAGTGATTTTTATAAAATAAACTTTAAACTTTAAATATTAATAAAGTGGAATATGGCTAAAATTATTATTATTTAACTGTTAATTGTCAAAAGTGAATTTATTTAAATGAGATACAAAGTATTTAAAAAGAGGCATTTATTGTGTAAATTAAATTGGAAGATTCTCTTCCAAATTTGGGAAGTGATAGAATTTTGTGTTAAGTGGATTTTTGCATGGGAAGTTGCCAAAAAATCTATGACAACTCTTGATTGGATTTTCTAAAAAAAGATATATTTCCAATTGTTGCTTTTTGAAAAAGCAAGTGGGAAGAAAATGAAAAAATGGGGAAAATGTTTTCAACTCAAATTTTTTGTTGAAAAATTTGCAGAGGAATAATTAATTCTTGAAGTTTTTCGTCAATTCGATCAGGGAAAATTCAATTTTGGATTTGCATTGGGGTTTTGTTGAGTTTGTTGTTGTTGGTGTTCATATCTCTGGTTTTTGAAGATTTCTTTTGGCTGGAATTACGCAACTCATCCTCGAATCGAGCTTTGCGTTGGATTCCAGGTAATTTGAATTCTTATTTAGATCTCTATTAAATTATTTTTATGAAAGAGGAAAAGAAATGATGTTTGGGAAGAAAATGTATTCCTATGTGTATTTGGGGAAAAATTCTCTTTCTTTGCAAAATCTTATTACCTATTCATGTATTTCCCTTTTTCCTCTTTGTATCCATTTCGAAATTTTGTTGATCTCATTTCTCAGTTTGTAATCTCTAGAAACCCCTCCCTCATCTAAAAATCTCTCTCTCGTTGATAATCCTCTCACCCTCTATAATTTGTTTCCCCTATTTGTTATTCTGGAAATTCATGCAATCCCCTCTATTTTGCTACAGTTGCTTTCACTGTATCTTGTTGAGTAAAATATTTCCCTTTGTCCTCTTTGTATCCATTTCGAAATATTGTTGATCTCGTTTCTCAGTTTGTAATCTCTAGAAACCCCTCTCTCGTCTGGAAATCTCTCTCTTGTTGATAATCCTCTTGCCCTCTGTAATTTGTTTCCCCTATTTGTTATTTTGGAAATTCGTGCAATCCCCTCTATTTTGTTGCACTTGCTTTCACTGTATCTTGTTGAGTAATATATATATATATATATATATATATTGATTTACTATTGGATGTGTATATAAATATTTTGATCGGTATTTTATATATTTTGATTTACTATTGGATGTGTATTTTAATATTTTGGTCAGCATTTTATATATTTTGATTTACTATTGGATGTGTATTTTAATATTTTGATCAACATTTTATATATTTTGATTTACTATTGGATGTGTATTTTAATATTCTGATTAGCATTTTATATATTTTGATTTACTATTGGATGGGTATTTTAATATTTTGATCAGCATTATATATATATATATGTATGTATACACATGTATATATATGTATATATATATATGTATATATATATTTACTATTGGATGTGTATTTTAATATTTTGGTCAGCATTTTATATATTTTGATTTACTATTGGATGTGTATTTTAATATTTTGATCAACATTTTATATATTTTGATTTACTATTGGATGTGTATTTTAATATTCTGATTAGCATTTTATATATTTTGATTTACTATTGGATGGGTATTTTAATATTTTGATCAGCATTATATATATATATATGTATGTATACACATGTATATATATGTATATATATATATGTATATATATATGTATATATATATGTATATGTATATATGTATATATGTATATATATGTATATATGTATATATATATATGTATATATATATACATATATATACATGTATATATATATGTATATATATATACATATATATACATGTGTATATATATATATATATGTATATATGTATATGCATATATATGAATATATGTATGTGTATATATATTTTTTGTGAAATAAGATATTTGGTTATTGTTGTGTTTTCAATTTCAGTTACATCAGATGATTTGATATATATATTTATTCCTATATTTGTATACACATATGTATATATGTACATACTTATATATCTATATATATATATGCATATCGTGTATAGGCAGGAAATGTGAATAAGTATTTGGAAAAGAAAGAAAAATAAAAGTAAATTACTCTCTGGATAAATTTTATAATTAATTAGGAAAATATTATTGTTTTAAAAATATGTTTGGAAAATGATTTCTTTTATTCTGTTTTATGTGACAGAAAAATAATTGCATTGTAATATTGTTGTAGAAGTTGGATTTCCTTATTTTCCAGTTTAGACAGTATTTAGGAAATGTCAGGTTAATTGTTAAAAATTAAGTAGCTCAAACAGATTTTTGAACTTAGTTAAATAATAGATTTAATCTGCTTTTTATTTTGTAACTGATTTTCTTAAATTAAAAGTTAGATTTCTTTTAGTTAGGAAAATCAGAATTTAGATTTTGTTGTGTGAAAAAGAATTATAATCAGGAAATAGAATATGGTTGGAAAATAGAATTTAGTAAATAATTTATAATTGGGATTGATAAATTAAGTTAGTATCATTAATTTTAAAAGTATATTTTATTATGTTTATTAAATCATGGAATTATCATTGTTGCTCTTCAAATTAGCTTTTTAGCAAGTTTATAGACTTAGTTATTTAATTAGTGAATTATTTAAATGTAGGAAGATATTTAATTAAATTAAACATTGGGTTTTGATTAAACAGAAATATTAGTGAATTTCCTTATCTTGTTTTAAATTGATGAAAATGATAATTTGATGGAGACTTAGATGATTTATTATTTAAATGTTTTATAGTTAATGTTGTGGTGTTATTAAATTAAATGTGACATTTTTAATATATCTTGTATGGATTAGTGTTATCTCCAAAGGGTAGGGAAAATGTGAATGTTTTTCTATGGTTGCATTTATGTGGTTCCTGTTGTTACCATGTGGGAATTAGTGGGAGGTACCATGTTGTGGTTATGATTCTTTTGTTTGAACATTGTGGTACATGTCTCTTGGTGTTGGCTTTAGGGAAACCATAGGGGAGAGTGGCTCTTCTCGGGGCCAATGTACCAGTGGTCACCCGTGATAGAGTTTCCTTAATTAAGTGAAAACCTAATTAACTTATTTAGTGGGTTGGGTTAGATATCACATAACAAGATAAAAATAGATGCCTCACCCTTGTCGTTAGCGCTCCCAAGGCTAAGGACGCATGGGAAGACCTAGTCGGTAAGGTCACTACCTTGTCTTCGCGAAAGTTAGTTGGCTCTGTAAGAGTCACCCTATGGGGCGGTGCCTTGAGATAGGTTGACTAGTTAACCATAGATGGAGGTGGTTCCTAGCGTTAGGTAGCCTGGTTAATCCATAGAGTTGGAGTCGGTTCCTAATGTTAGGTAGTCTAGTTAATCCATGTAAGGCTATCTGATGACACTCTCCCATTGTGCCCCTTTGTTTCCCTTGTACTTGTGCCTCTAGAGTAGTATGAATTGTTTTAGTAGTTTGAATTGTTTTAGTTGTTTGATTTGTTTGAGTTGTTTGAGTTGTTTGAGTTGTGTTAGTTGTTTATTTTACTATCGATATTTATGTTGTTTTGTGAGCTTGAGTCTTGTGACATGTTTCCTTTATGTTTGATTATGTGGTTGAGGGTTCTTTCTTACAGACTCCTTACACGAGGGGTGCTCCTTCGAATTCACATGGTCGGGTGGAAACGTGCAATGCACCCATTGGGTCCCCAATTGTGATTGAGACGTGGATGCAGTTGCAATGATCTCGGAGCTCACATAAAGAAGACTATCCCTTGAACAATTCTCTTTCATTTGTGTACTATTGTATTATGATTTTACCCTTCCTAATGTTATAAGGGAAGTGGCCTTGTAATGTAACTTTGATTTTTATATTGTGTTATATCTGTGGAAATATATTCCACATTTGTAATCTCAACTCTGAAGTTGAATATAATGTTATGTGATTTATGTTTATGAGATTATATCTTATTCTTGATGTACTTATATCATGGTTATTCTCGTTTCTTTCTTCCGCTTTGATTAGTATCACATATCATTTATTTGTTGGGTTCGATTAAGTAACACACCATGCACCCCATAGGATTAGGTTAATGATTTATGTTATATTTATGTTGTATAAATGTTTAATGTTGCAATGTGTTATTGTTACTTTCAAAAAAAAAAAATTGTATTTTTTGTAGTTGTCCTATGGGGTTTGCGTGGCGGGGCGTTACAAAATCGTTTTGGTCATTTGAACAGAAATCAAATATTCCAAGTGTTACTTTGAAAGTTTAAAAACTTTTTAGAGCACCAATTTAAATGTTTGTTTGTGTTGTTATTTTTAAACACCAAATGAAAATTCTCTAACTATAAAAACTTGAAAAGAGATCATTTTTAGAGCACCCAAATTGAAATGTGTGGTTTGTAGGGTTATTTTTAAGCACTGAAATGAAGATTCCTAATTTACAAAGCTTTGAAATGGTTTATTTTAGAGCACCAAAAATGAAGTGTTCATTTGTGTTTTTCTTTGTAAGCACCAAATAAAGATTCCTAATTTAAGAAAGCTTTAAAATTGTTCATTTTAGAGCACTTAAAAATAAAGTGTTGTTCTTTTTATGCACCAAAATAAACAGATTCTTAACTTAAAAAGTATGGAAAATCCAAAGTTCTTTGACCATTTATCTTCCCTACAGAAAATATTTTAGTGGTTTCTTGACCCTACATACATAAATGTTAATACATGTCACACACTCAAACCAAGCATCCGTTAGCATAGAAAACAAAATTCAGTTTGCAGATCTCAGACAAGGGTTTAACAAAGCAAAAGCGCAGAAAAATAAATAAGTGTTCCCTTTGTTAAAGAGAAAAGGCACTAAAAAAATGAAAGTGCACCCTTTGTCAGAAGACAAAGGCACTGAAAAAATGCGAGTACGCATAAATTAGGGTCAAGTGCACAGAAATTAGGGGCAAGTGCAAAAATTTTTGGAACAATGCGTGAGGATTTCTCAAAAGTGATTTTGAAACCTACAACTTCAATTTAAACTCATAAAACCATTAGCATTTAGGACCGTGGTCCCACCGGGCATGCCAGAATGTGTGAGGGGGGAAATCATAGACACTAGATGAGATAAAAGCAATTGAAATAGAATCTCTAAGTCTAAATCAAACACAAATCATCTAGATTTATTCCTACACTCATGAAATGACTTTCTAAGCTATTGAAAACACAATTGAAATCCTACGATTATCACAATGAAATTCAAAGAAAAAGAGAAGTTACCATCCCATGTCAGAGTGTGTTCACATGATGTCGAATTGTTCATATCACTGTGAAGCCTCCATTTGTTATGTGCGAGAAGATTTTGATGCATTGCGTGTTGGTTGATCAAAGAAATTTTGAAGCTCTATCAATGGTGATTAGGAATATCGACAGTACTTCATTGTGTAAATGAGTTGATTCTTTGATCCTTTTTGTGAGGAAAGAGGTTTGTTATATAGAAATTGTGATTTGAAATGGACAATCAGGATTAAACAATGTTGAATCAAGATCGATGGTTGAAGGTTTTTGAGAGGATTTAGACATGAATAATCTGTGCAAAATAGATTACATGATTAGTGTGATTGAATAAATAGATTGAATGATCTATGGAATTGAGAGATAGATTGATTAGTTAGGAATTAGATTGACCAGTCAGGGATTAGATTGAGAAATTAGGGGATCGTAATTTACTCAATCAAAAAAGTGGTTGAGGATGATTAATTAAATGATTTAATTAATTCATTCATTTTGGAGTTGAATGTGCAAATCAAGTTTGAATTTTGCTAATAAAGTTGCATTAGTTTGATTTGATTTTTTATGATGTTTTCAATAGTTTATTTAAATTATTCAAATTTGGAGGGAAAGTGAGTTAATTAAATTATTATGATTTAATAATTCAATAGACTTAGGGTAATAGGGTTAATTAGTGACATAATAAAATAATTGGTGTTATTTAACTAATTAGGATGAAATAATGTTAGATTAGGACTTTTTTAAACAAATGTAATTTATTTAATTGGTCGAAATTGATGAAAAAGTAAATTAATTAAATAATGTTGTTTTATTCAATTAATAGTAGAAATAGGGTTTTAGGACTTTATTAAATAAATGGACTTTATTTAATTAGTAAAAAATGATGAAAAAATGAATTAATAAAATAATGTCGTATTATTCAATTAATAGAGGAAATTAGGGTTTTGATGTAATTAATGTGAAATGCAGTGGTGTTTGATGATAATGATGTCGATCATGTGAAAATGTTGTTTAGGGTGTGTAATAGACCTTAGGTAAATTTTATATGTCTACAATTAATATGCATATTTTTTATAGTTTGTTCTTCCATATTGAGGAATGTAGTTCTTCTAAGCAGGTATGGGATAATTACAAGGAATATTTTGGTTTAGTTAGTGAGGTTTGAGCTATGCAATTGGAGGAAAAATTGGCATCACTTCCCAAAAATTTATTTCCTACCATTGAAGACTATTTAGTAAAATATAAATCATTAAGGTCTCAATTGGTTGGTTGTGGTAAGGATAAAACTAATAAGGAATGCATATTATTGATTTTGTCTAAGTTGAAAGGTTCATTTTCATACTTCTCTACTTCCTTTTATTCTATAATGGATGGATTAGATAATCATTTTTCATGCCTTCTTTTGAGAAATTATGATAGGTTGACTAGGGAACAAGCTAATCTTAGTCAACATGATACACACTCTAAGAATCAAGAATTAATTTCATCATCATCTAAAGGTAAAGGAAAGAAGAATTTTAAACCTAAGGCAAAATCTTGTGATACACCCACCTCTCCTAGAGAGGATAAGATTAAGAAAGAGAAACCCAAGTGTGGTTATTGTAACAAACATGGGCATGGTGAACATAATTGTTATAACAAAGATTTAGATGGAATGAGGAAACTTCTAAAAGGAACATAACATTTATTTTCCTTCTAAATCTACAAGTTCACCCTCTTCTTCTTCACAACCCTCTACATCCACAAATTCAAGATCACTAGGTAATGATAATGGAAATGATAAGATAAAAGATCATAAGATGAAAATTAAATCTCTTGTTGTAACTAAAGTTGAAGAGTGTTCTGGATGAATTCTTGACTTTGGAGCTTCTGATCACATGGCATGTTCACCAAATCAGTTCTTGAAATTTGTGCATTCCCTTGCAACTAAGATATCGATGGCTAATAGTAAGTACATGGTTGTTTGTTGCAAAGGAGATATTGATATAGATATGAGTACATTTAGTAATATATTCTATATTACTAACCTTTTCAATAATATTTTTTTATGTATATCATATTGCATGTAGTGGTACAAGGAATTCTATTGAGTTCACTCCAAATTCAGTATTCATTCAAGATTTGCATACTAGGCAGTTTGTTGCAATGGGAAAGGTCAATCATATTACCAATATTTATGTATTTTCACACTTTTCTTCTACTCTTGATGAGGATTCTTTTGGGCCTTCTATTTCTTCCCTTTGTAATAAAATTGAAGAATTAACTAATCAACTTTTCTTCCAATACCCCTTTGTTGTTGAAATTTGGATCCTTCGGTGGAAGATTTGGAACAAATCAAAAAAATTGCTTCCTCTCTCTTTGAATTATGGGAAGGTATGGATATTTCTCCTACTTTAATTTTTTTTTGGTGATTTCCTATGAGATTTTCCCCTCTTTATTCTTTGGAAAATTTGGCTGGAGTGTAATCAATGCATTTTTTATTGTCAAAGACTAGTCTTGTAGGTATGGAATAAAATCAAAAGTATGCTTAAAGAAACTATTGAAGCCAAATTCCTTATTGAGACACCTTTATCCCTCTTGGATAGTCATTCTTCCTATCTCCTGGATCTTTTTCCTCCTGGTTCCCTCTCCATGTCATGCCTGGGAGAGCTCTCTTATAGGAAAGTGGATAGGTTTAGAATATGGTCTCCTTCTCCTTGTGATTTTTTGAAGATTAACACAAATGACTCAACTCATGGAAATATTGGTCCTGAAGGGATTGGAGGAATTGATCGAGACTACATTGGCTTTTTTCAATTCTTCTTTTCTTCTTATCTAGGGGTGAATTCTACTAATCTGATGGAGGCTATGGAAAATCTAAAGTCTGTGGCAAAGAAAAGTGAGCTTGAATAGTAAAATATTATTTTTAATATAGATCCTATGATTTTGATCCTATTTTTAAATAAAATGAACCTAGAAGATGCTTCATGGAGGCTTGCTCAGTTGGTCAGGAAAATTCTTCTTATTTCTTCTAATTTTGAGATAAATTGTTTTATTAACATCCCTAGAGAATGGAACAAAGTGGTCGATTTACTTGCAAAATGGGATTTAGAGGGAGCTATTCATTGGAATATTGTTGATCAAAATGGTTTGGATTAGAAAAAGTTTCATCACTTATTTCAACTAATTCAAAATGATTAAGTAGATTAGCTGGTGGAGACTGGACATGAGGAAATATTGTATTGTTGGAAATCTTATCCTTTTGTATTGTAGGTATCCTCATTGGATTTCCAATATTTGGATTGTTTTGATGGAAAGTGTCATTTGTAAATATATGTGATGGGTATGCAACTAGTTGTCTTGCTAATAAATTTTTACACTTTCCCAAAAAAATAAATAATCATCAATTAATTTACTTATTAAAATTATAATAATTTATTTATTAAAATTATAAAAAGACCAAAGCATAATATTTAATTTAGTGCCATTTTTTAATTAATTTAGATTTATTAATTACATCTAAAACTAAAAAAACACTAAAAACAAGTCAAATCAAATAATTGCACATTCAAAAAACCTATGACCAAGCAAACTTCTAAACTTTTAAACAAACAAACAATAATCAAATTAATTCAAACAATCATTAAAAACTTAAACCAACATTCTAACAAACTTACTAGCTCACCTAAATTTCTAAGGACCACTTTGGGTTGAGACCAAAATCAACTAGAGAAAATTTAAGAGAGTTAGTAGAGGCTCCCTACCCATGTTCTTGAACATGCAAATCTCTTAGAGAATATTACCTTAGATAATGTTCATTTAGAAGAAATATACCAAATGAATTTTCCTTAACAAAACTTTCATCCATCAAAGTTGTATCACCTTTGTGAAAATTCCTCAAACCCCTTAGCTTCTTCTAACTAAGCCTTACCACCCATCATCCATCTTCTAATCTATAAATACGAAGGCAATCCAATCAACCATGCATAGTCTACTACTATACCAAATTATATAAATTTAACAATAATTAGTCATCAATTCCATGTGACCAATGTGAATGATCATTTATACCATACTTGATGTATATAGGTACTAGTCATCATGTGGCACTTGTTAACCATAATATGGCAATGGTAAAATTTGAATACCCATGTTGATTCCCATTTAATTTTAATCTTATTTTGAGATACTATCTTAGTACAACTACTTAGCAATATATGACACTTTTGTGCTAGATTTGACTCATTTCCTAATCCATATCCATCCTCATTTACTCTCACCTATAATTTTTTTGATTCATTCAAGCTATTTTGATCACATTAAACCTATTCTCACATTTTCCTCATTAATGACCTATACTTCCATGTATCCATCCTCAATCTTGAAATTTGACATTCCTTATCTGGGTCATTTTTGGGATGTATATGATCCATTTCACATGGTATAGATAGACTTAGATTAAAATAAATAAATAAATAAATTACCAACTCTCACCATTTCCTTACAACCATTGGGATTCACCTTGTCAAACAATGTGTAACAATTTTTTAGTCTTGATATTTACTTTTTTTATTTAAGCATCTTAAAATTAATTTGAATAATCATAAATAAGTCCTATACATTGAAAATATGAACCTTTATAGGAAAAATTCAATTAGAGAACTAAAAATAATTCTTAATTTGCATCACATTTATCTAGGACACTTGCATGTATATTTGCTAGCTGTGAATATCTTCCAAAGGTCATATAGCTTATAAAATATGGATTTTGACTAAGGAGAATGTGAAACCTAACAATCTAATTATTTATCCAATGTATTTTTAAATACCATTGGTTCTAAAAGAACCACAAAGAATAAGAGATTAAAGTGAATTATATAGTAGAAATAAATACTTACTAGGTCAAATCCATAGGTCACAGAGTAAATCCATACCACAAAATTGATCCATAGCCATAAGATCAACTCATCGAGAGTTCTAAGTTTGTGTAAATTTTTAGATAGTAAGCACATAAAGATCATATATTTTTGTACTTAGATGATTGAATTTTGTGTAGCATAAAGTTTGTTCACCATCATAGTTCTAAAAGCTAAGCATATTCTTCATTCACTTTTAATTTGTTGGGATAATGTGTCTCAACTTTGAAATTACATAAGGTATTGTTGATACGTCAGTGATGGGGGGCATGGGGGGTTTACCCCCCATGAGGGGTCCAGTGGGATTATCCCCTCGATTGGGGTCTGAGGGTAGCGCACCCCGACAGGGGCTTAGGGGTAGTGCCCCCAAAAGAAAAAATTTATTTATATTTTATTATTGTAAATTTGGACCGTTCATCTTTAGGTCTTAGATCTGATGGTCAATATTTTATTAGCTTGACTTTCCCTAGAAGGAAACCTTATTTTATGAGGGCATTGTATTATAGCTATGTATTGTGATGTATTATGAGAATTTTTTATCAGTCAAGTTGCCTCTAGACCTCTGATTGGTGATACTCCTGTGAGAAGCTTACTTTGCAAGTATATTATAATCTTTGTGATTTGTGAATAATATATTAGGCAATTTTTGGAGTGAGGGGTTTTTCTCCTGAAAGGGTTTTCCCCACATAAATCACTATGTTGTGGTGTGCATGATATTTATGTTTATTTCTATTTAATTTTTTGTAATTGATAAAGATCTATAAAGTTTTACATTATCCTCCTCTCAAGATTAGTATAGGAATTTTTTCTACTACCTTAGCTTCCTTACATAATTTTCCTAAATTAGCGTCTATTATTCTCATCTTTACCTAACTCTACTGTTTAAGTCAATTGTATGTTTATTACTAATTTTTGATTGGTTAGTATATATAGCCCCTAGGAAAATATATTTTAATTTAGAAATATTAACCATACTATTTTTTTGGCAAATTTTTATTTAGGGGACAACTCCCATTTCATTAATAATAAGAAAAAGATGCAAAATCGGACCGATATTAGTCCAAGCAGAAAAAGAGGACTCTCAACCCCTTAATTACATTCTGGATTCTCTCTAATTAGGTAGGGGAGAAGAGAGTATCATAGTGAGAGATGCAGAAATCATATGTGGACATGTTTCTTGATAGTCCTTCATGTATGAATGTGATTGCTTGTTTCATCTCCTCGTTTTCCCTAGCAATTTTGATGCATATTGCATCCCCTACCAAGCTGATTTTGGGATCCTTTCTCAAGGAGTAAAGAGTGTTTCTAGCCATTTCCTACTATTTTTCATGGACAAATATCACTACCACCTTTTCTCCCCACTCAAAGTTTCCTGAATTTTGCACAATATTATAAAGTAGCATTTCCGACAATGTTGCATGCCCATGTGTATGTGCACATAATCCTAGTCCAATTGGCCTAGTTATTTGATTTTGATAATTTTCCAAGTCCTTATCTATAATATAATCATATCTTACATGGATCCAACCTATCTATCATACCTAAGTCATATCCATCGGTGTGAGATCATCCTTGTAGTTGTGATCTTCATCCACTTAAATATAAAAATAAATCAAACATTTAATAGACTAGCCCCACTTAGAATTTGTTCCTAGGTTGACTATACACAAACATTTATGATTTAAATTATATTTATTTATAATAAAATACTTTCATTGAGTTTAATTCTAAGGAAAGAGTTTACCTAATCATTTAATAATCAAATATCATCCATCATATATTTATTCACATTAATTTATCAAACAAGAACAATAATTTGTATAAGAACTATCATTCACATTTGCACTCAAATAAAGAAAGGAATGTAGCATATTTGATCACACTCATATTAGTGCATGTGAATCACCTAGAAAGCATTTTGGAATTCACATAAAGATTCTTTTTTGTCAATATATTTTTAAATATCACTAGCTTGATGAAAAACTTTATGATAGAGAAATATCATATAACAATCTACTTTTCAAATAATTTGTAAGATAAAATCTAAAGAAAATCATAGGTCAAGTTTGTAGGCATAGAGTCCAAAATTATAAAGGTGACCTAACACAAAATATGCAAGAATATTGTGATTCACATCCATACACATGACTTTCTAGCATTTTTCAAGAGTCCAAGACACATGTAATGAAATAACTTGTATAATAGAAGAATATGATAGGAAATATGCTACAAATACTTGATAATAATTAAGAATAACAAGCCACTTTGAGGATTTTAAAATCTACTGCGAACACAATGAATATGATGGTTGAAAATCTAGAGAATGTTTATCAGGTAAGGACTATTGTGGATCTGGACATTGAAAAAGAACAAAGCCAGGCGGAGGGTGTTGGTCCGAGAAAAAGAACTAGAGCGAATCTGAAGAGGAAGGTTGACAAGGTCCCTATTAACATTCAAGAGATAAAGAAAGCAACATTAAATATGAACAATCTGGAGTAGGAGGTGGAGGACATCCTAAGGAATCTGGCCTAGTGGCTGGACTTTTGTTGGGTCTTTGTTGGTTTTTTGTTGTGCTTCCTATGGGCTGGTTCTTTTTTATCTTTTTTTTGGTAGCTTATTGTTCTCTGATCTGTATTCTTTCTTGCTATATTTTTCTCTTCTTTGATGTTAAAGGGTTTCAGGGCCCCTTCAAAACTTATTTTTTTCTTAATAAAAAACAAGCCACTTTGAGGGGAAAAACCTCCAAATATCTCCAATGAGAACACAATTCATAATATGATGATGAAATAAGACTCACTACCTCCTATATATACCAAATTTGTGCTTAGGGTATCACCCAAGCTGACTTAGATGACCCTATATAAGCATTAGGTTGACCTAATTAACTAAATAACAATATGATAATGATAATATGAATTAACGAAAAGTTAATATAGCCATGAAATAACTATTCATAACCCTATGTACTCTAATATCAAGGGTGTAGCATTCCCCCTTCTTTACAAAATCATTATCCTTAATGCTAATCAAGTTTAAATACTTTTGAATGAGCTCCTTGTCCTCCCATTGACATCATTGGAAAATTATTCCATTAAGATACCAAGGCAGTGTGAAAAGGTGGGAAAAGGGGTCCTAGGTACTAAATTTAAAGAACCTAGGATTCAAGGGGTTTCCTTCCAAACTTTCATTATAATACCAACCACAAAGCCAAGAGATTGAATTTCAACCTCAATCAGACCTGAGTCGGTGGATTCTTTAAGATCTTAGGATGATTATAAATAATTTAAAATGATTAAACTAATGAAACTATATGACCTAATATGTAAAATATGGATTCCCAAATATAATAAAACTATAACAACACTTTGTAGGAAGATTTAGGAGATATCAGAGGGTATGTACCTATCACCAAAAGTTAATTCTAGCATGTGTCGAGGAACTGATTCACCCCTAGGAAAATGGATCTTTGTGATCCTTTCCAAATATTCAAAATTTGATGTTGTAGTCCTTTGTTTTCACTTTGTTCCTATACCTATAAATCTATGTTTAGGATTTGTACCTACAATAAATATACAAAAAGAAATTCTTTATTTGTTTGTATGGATTTTTCCTCAGTAAAACCCCATATTTGGTAATTAAACCTTGATAGAAAGATAAATATCTAATAAAACACAATTTGTTAGATCCAACCTTATGTGTGTCTAAGGTTGTTGTAAGCTAAGATGTGAAGAAACCCTAATCAAGTACATTAGAGTATGATTCCTATATGACAAATGATAAGATCCACTTAGGGAGAAGTCAAAACACCCCAAATAAATATGAAACACAATGATACCTTGTCATAGGCTACTAGTAGAATGAATCTTGAAGATGAGAACACTAGGAAACAAGTCATTAGGTAGAGGGGAGTGGCCAAATGCATCTCCCTATCCTATAATCTAGATCATGCTCTTTTATAGGCATCAACCTTCAATCATGTGAAAATGCCTGATCAAATCAGCAAAATGGGCTTGAAGACCTGCAATCTCAAGTAATGTTGCTCCAAGGCTCTAAAATTCACTTTCTTGAATACTCCTTATGTTTTAGTTTTGAATTGATGAAAATACTAGGCTTTTATAGGAATTTCTCTAATTTCTTGAATAGTAGATCCTAATAGCCAACAATTACAATTTGAATTTTGAATGTTAAAATACCACCAAGAAGCTATTTAAATTTGGGTCCTAGCTAATTAATGGGACCCATTCACCCATGGGAAAATGGATCCTAGCCCAAACTTCCAAGGCACTTGTTTCAAGGTAATTTATTGATAGGTTGCATTTGTTCAATGCTTGTTTCAATGCCAGAAAATGATAAAAATAGGCCTTGGGATGCATAATAAAGGGAATCATAGCCTATTTAGAAAGGATTAAAATGCATAAATGTAAGGTCACTAAAATAGGTCCAAATTAAGTGTGAAATTATACTATCACCTACAAGGGAGTAAAATTTTCTATGTACATTTAGTCCCCACTTTAGCGGCCATATGACACTACGTGCATATGTAAGCTAAAGTATCAAAATTAAATCATGATTCATAAAAGGATACTCATATGGATATTATAGTTCATTTGTGAACAAGAGAATGAAGCCCCCAATGGAGTTATCTGCAAAACCACAACATTAGGAGCCACATCCTACAAAACAAATTGTTAACTTATTCAAAATCATCTTATTCTTTAAAAAGACATGTCAAAACTTCTACAAAGAACCAAATTCAAGGGTAGATGTATGCCCCTTGATTCTTCTTGATTTATGGAGATGGAATCAGGGTAGCAATCTAACTTCATTGAATTTCTAGGTTTTATGATAGAAATGCTTATGATAGGGTTATAAGATCACAACACCGTGTATTGATAAACATTAGATAAGATCGAGGATGGAACTACAAATCCAATGCAACAAATGGAATTAAAAATGAAGTTCTCTAGCCCCCATTATGATTATTTAAGTGAAATTTATTATTAAGAAAATTTACTATATGTTAGTGCAAAATCATGTTTTTGACCATCATTTTGACATTTACCATCAAGAGAGATACCTTGTTGTAGAGGAGTGAAATTTCAAGCCAATGATCGTACAAGCCCCCAAGACTAGAGGTCCTATGAGCTAAAGTTGTAGAGGGAAAGATCACACCCACGATGAGTCACTTGTACCTTCTCCTTGTTACTAACCTTTATATTCTACATTTTTTTTGAGGGTTTTTTCAAAATCATGGTGACTCTATCCCAAAATGGTGACCTTATCCCAAAATGGTGACCCTATCCCATTTTGGTGACCCTATTCAAGAATGGAAACCCTATCCTAGACCTCCTATCCCAAAATAGCGACCCTATCCCATTTTGGCCACAATGTCCAATGGAATTTTTGCTTTGCTTTTAACTATTTGTTTAACTATTTTTTCTCTGTTACTAATGATTTCCTCTACTTCTTTTAGGTTCCACCATGTGCCTGTCAATGTTTAGGAGGATGACTATTTAGCCTTCTCTATGAGTAGGTTACCCAGCTAACTGAGGAGGAGGAGACTCTTTGTATGATCAGATTTTTTTGGATATACCCCATGCTAGCTATGAGGTATAATGATGTTATATAGATGGTGCTAGTTGAGCGGTGTGATGCAGATACTTGCACATTTTATCTCCCAACATGTGAGATGGTAGTGACATTGGAGGACACCCACCGTATTCTTAGGATACCTATCTGAGGTGATACCATTTATCTTGATGAGGATTACACACCTTGACAAATGATGTGTGATATTCAGTATTGTATTAGCTAGCATATAGATGTTAGATCATGCATCAAACTCTAGTGGCTTCTATATGATCGCATTCCTTTGATTTAGTGGATTATGTGTGTGATTGTTGCATTAGCTCTTATACTTGATGGATGAGGTGTGCACCTTGAGGGAGGCCTCATGCATAATATACATGAGATTGAGTAGCATCATATAGTTTATGGAAGGGACAGAGAATGCTTACTCACCTTTATTATGATCTTGTTCATTTCATTTATCGAGAGATTCACAACATAGTATATTGTACACTTCTTCAAGTGTGGACCTTCAAGCATATCACATGTACTAGACTAATTTGTTTCCCCATGATAGAAACCTTTGACTATCCATGATCCTATAGTTATAATTTAGACGAGCTTGGCAATGTGGAGATCTATTATAAGTCATTTATAGCAAGTTGTGTTATGTTAGACACTCATGGAATAAGATTGCTTTACAAGGATAGAAAGCTAAATTATGCTAGACACTCATGGAATAAAATTACTTCATAATGCTAGCAAGCTACATTATGCTAGACACTCATGGAATAAAATTGCTTCACAAGGCTAGTAAGTTGTATTATGCTAGACACTCATGGAATATAATAACTTAGCACCATTGGAAAGTAAGTTGTATTATGCTTGGTGGCCATGATTATGACAAAGTTTAAATACAAAAAGGTAAAAAAATCAAGATAATTAAAGGGGTTTTACTTAATGTATGGAAGGTCACACCTTAGGGAACATCATACTTGACATCACCTTATGCTCGATGGCCATGATTATGAAAAATTTTAAATGCAAAAAGGTAAACCAACAAGATAATCAAAGGGGTTTTACTTAATGCATGGAAGGTCACACCTTAGGGAACATCACACTTGAAATCAATCCTTCAAGGAAATTATTAAAAGGTGGTGAGTTGCAGCAATTGTTCATTCACCATTTCCTTCCTTTCCATTCAAGGTTTTTATCATTGAAATAACACACTTTATGAAGCAATAGATCATCCTATAGGAGATGATGGACCATTATCATTTCGAGGGGATGAGAGAGAGGATGAGAACATTGATGGAGATACTAGTGATGATGATGTTGTAGCAAAGGATACAAAGGATGGGGATCAACAGTCAAGAGGAGAGGAACATCATGAGCCAGTAGAGGTTGTGGATGCCCTCGAGGAGAGACAAACATCTCATCCTTGTGTCACCCAAGCACATATAGTGACTAAAACAAGTGCCTCATCCCGTGAGCATGGAGATTGTAGAAGTTCCACACCTACCACCCTTCCTACCCATAAGAGGAATCTTAATAGGGAACCTATTGTAACTTATCAAGATCCCAATTAATAGGCTAGTGATCCAAGTGGTGATATGTTATTTATGTTTTATGTTTTAACTACACATTACTTGTTATATCTTTTCCTAACTTATATTTATGTTTTATTCTAGTTTTTGGTACACAAGAGTGGCTAGACTTCTTCATTCGACTCCCCTTAGATATGGAACCTCTTATGCCCCACAATAGGTGGCATAGGTGGAGCATAGGCCACCACCTAGTGCGGGGTTCCATGCTGACCTATTTGAGCCCTTATCTAGATGGAGGTTAGCCTATGACAATTCTATGATAACAATTGATTTTTCTTGAGCCAAGATTGAGGAGGTCAAAGTTAGGGAGGAGCAGTCTAGAGTCACACACGGGGAGCTTAAGATGGCCTACGAGGAGCTCAGGAATACATATGAGGATCTTTGAGCCACCTGTGTTCCATTTGAGATTGAGATACATGCTTACTTATAGTTAAAACTCAACAAGGTGTAAGCAAAGATCACTAGAGTGTAGGCAAAAGAGGATTAGATAGATCAGGAGCACGTTGCAGCACTCGTACACGAGGGGATGGCTAGAGGTGAGGTATGAAGCCTTCGAGATTGGATGAGTTATATGAGCTCCTCCCACTCCATTATCTCTCAATGAGTACCAACACCAAGAACCAAGGAGTATAGTATCCATAGGCCTCACTAGATGTATTATTCTATATCACAACACATTTTGTTACCATGGTGATCATGTATATAAAATTTATGATTTCTATAATATATGAGCGGTTTTTATTTGTATGAGTTCTTATTTTGATAAGATGTCAATGTGATCTATTAAATAATCTTGGTAATATTATTTAATAAATGTCTCCATGATCTAATTTATGTGACCTAATTAAACAATGTTGTTTACTTAGATACAACATTTTTATTAAGTGTGACATATTAAACTAGATTCCCTTATAATCTAATTTGGAAATTAAATGCATGTAATTATCTAATCTAACATAACACACATATGATTGAATAGCATGTAAAAGAAAGTAATAATTCAATCAAATGAATGATTACTCTACATAATTAAAGACACACCAAAAATGTTTGTCAAGAATGAAGAAATGTGAGATTAAATAGAAAACCATATACCTAATCTAACAACATGCTCTAACATATATTGTACCAAAAAGATTGTTAAGTGTAATACCTGCACAGATGTGCAACATTGATAGGTTCTTTGAGAGGTGTTCCATCCATATATTTTAGTGTATATTCTCCAAACCCATAACTTTCTTCAATGATATAATTTCCTAACCAATTTGGGCTAAACTTTCCTTTTTCTTCTAGAGTGGTGTTAACATTGCATTGATTTTCATATAATACTACATCCCCTTTATCAAATGAACTAGGAATAAAATTATCATTTTAACTACATTGCATTATTTTAGAATAATATTGGAGGTGTTTGAGAGCTTTTATACGTTGTTCATTGAGCATTTCAATTTGTTGTAATTGTTTCTCTTTATACATGTGATCATCAATAATGCCCTCGAGAGAGATTCTTAAAGATGGAATTTCTAACTCTAAAAGAATTATTGCATCATCACCATAAACAAGATTATAGGGTTTATTTCTTGTGGATGTTCAAATACTCATATGATAAGCCCACAACGCATAAGATAGTTGGGTATGCCAATCCTTGTTATGTTTATTTATCATTTTTTGCAAGATTTTCTCAAGTGTTTTTTTTTTGTTGATTCCACTTGAAATTTTGATTGTGGGTAATAAGTTGTTGAATGTGAAAATTTTCCAAAAATTTCTTCACTTCATTGTTTTTGAATTGTGTATCATTATTTGAAACTAATGTAGAAGCAAGACCAAATCAAACTATAATTTTTTCTAAGATGAACTGATATATTACGTCAACATTCATGGAATGAAGAGGGATTACCTCTATCTATTTCGTGAAATAATCTATAGCTATAATTATAAACGCATGTCTAGAGGAAGAAGGGGAAATTTTTCCAATGAGATCCAAACACCATACCAAAAATGGCCAAATAGGAACTTGTTCACGAAGTTCAGAAGTGAGAGTGTGAATCAAATTATTATGCTCTTGACATTTATGACATTTTTTAACATGATCAAAACAATATTTTTCCAATAGTATCCTATGTGGATTAACTTTTGAACTAACGATCTTCCCTCGTATGCCCCCCACAAGCACCTGCATGAGCTTCTTCAAGGGCTATAGGAATTTTAGATTGTTTAAGGCATATTATCAAAAGACCATCAAAAGATCATCTATGTAAGACATCCACTAGGATTATATATCTAGTTGCAAGTTTCTAAATATGAGTTCTAGCGTTCTTAGTAGTTGGTTCAAGAAAGGCACCTTCTTTTAAATAATTAAATATCGATGTGTACCATTCACTAGAGACTTCAATATTGGCAATTAAGACTTATTTCGTAGTTTCATTTATTGATGGTTTTGTGAGGGTGTGAACAATAAATGTGAAATATGTGGAAGGATCTTTGAGAGAGACAAGAGAAGCAACACTTTCCATTCCATCTGCATAGTTGATTATCCTTTTGGGGAACATTATCAATGGTGTAAGATTCAAATTTCATTGTGAGATTTTTCTATTGAGATAACTTGTCATGTTTTTCTTGACAAGTGTAACATGCCCAATGTTCTACATAGTAACTTTCCTAGATTTTAACCTCAAGTAAATAGAATAAGCATCTAACCATTATGAGCATTTATAAAAAAAATCTTTCAAAACTATAAAAATAGCATGAACATTTGAAACAATATATTTTCCAAACTTTTCCATTGCATTATATCAATTATATTACAACTTCCAAAGTAATGACTACATAAAACATGATAACATGAAATCATTTCACTTTTACAATCTTTCCATCATAATGGATGCAAAATACATAAACAAGGCTCTGTGGAGCGTACTAGCATAAGAAGTACAAATAGTCCTGGAATATCCTCCATTCAAATCTTGGTCACCAACTGGTGAGGATGATCATCACTCAAGTGCTTTTCTGCCAACCTTGGACTAATTGTGGTCCCCTACATAGATATCAAGCTGATAGATGGCCCTACTCTTCAATGAAGAGATTGGTTTGGCAACGTCACAATAAATATTGATCTTTTCTAAGCTTGGTGTTATGTCCTACATATCTAGATCTATCACATAGTGGCTACAACCTACTTATATTACATACCTCAACCTAGTATGTAAACTTGGATCACAGTGACTAACAGTGTAAACAGTGGCAACTTACACTACTTTGGCCAAAGTATTTCATTCCCTAATAACAAGTGGACATCATATGTATCACCCACATTCCTAGCTTGATATATATTGACTATTCATCATCTATACATAGGCTATCCCCTTAATTGGATTATCTTAACCCTAAGAATAACCAATTACCTCTATGCTAAACTATCACATCTACTAAGTAAAACATAAGACTATTAAGACTACCTAGTTTAAACAATTAGCTTTGAAATCTATATCCTCATTATAGTATTTATCCCCTCTATATCCACCTATTCCTTATTATGGAATATGTACAAACACTTCAAACAAGATAGATCTTAGCACTAGGTGCAGCAAGCAATCATTTCATTTCATATAAGAATAAAATATTCCTTCCCTATAAATAGTTGACATAAACCTCTAATTCAAACAACCATTAACACATAATCAACTCAAACATTAAAGAATAAGAGAGAAGAAATAAGAATGCATGTTTATGTAATGCTCAATTGATCGAACTAGATTCCTTTCTCAGCCTTCTCTCAATTCAATATACAATTTCCCAAATGAACCTTCTCACAAATCTCAACCTCACTCAACTCAAAAATGTAGATTATAATTACTCAAAAAAACACAGCACGAATGCAAAAGATATGCATCCCTTTAGAGGTCGATAACACCTCTATTTATACACTAGAATCAACAACTAAAGGCTAAAAAAAGGGCATAAGAATCACACTTCTTGGCTTAAGAAATTCGACTCAACATTCAAAAGAAAAGGTGGAAACTAATTTTTTTGTACAAAAAACACATATGTAGCCAAAATAATGAGTCAATGCAATAATAGAGAGCAAGAATGTTGATCAGAAATGCAAGGCAATTGCCTCCTATAGGTTGACTTACTTGGCACAGCTGAGTGCTTAACTTTTTCTTCATTTTACTAAATTCTTCACATTTTGGAAATTCATAATGATAAATAGACTTCTATTCGATTCATGCTTTTATCAGTTAGCACCACATTTACTTATTCATGCCATATTTTTTTGGTTGATGTTCATTGTTTGACTTAGTCGACTCTCATTCTATGCATATTCATTTACTATTGTTTTGTTTGGCAAAGTCTCTACAGCCAAGTTTACACATTGAAAGTAGTGGCAACATAAGTGCTTATTCCTTTTGTTGTCTATATTTCACATTAAACATTGTAAATGTTTAAAGCAACACTTTATAATATATACACATTTCTTTCTTAGTGCTAAATCCTTTGTTATAATGTTGCACACATTTTTTAATATAAACTTTTCTTTATATGTTATGCATTGATTATTCTAGCATTATAATTATCAAATATACATGATGATTATATATATAATATATATGTATATATATATATATATATTATATATATATTATATATGTATATATGTGTATATATATATATGTATATATATATCTCAATTCTCAGGTTTATATAACACATTATTTGATAATCGAATACATATTCACATATCAATGTAGGTGTGTGTATATGTATATATATACATATGTATATTTATATAGATATATATTAACACACTAGTATGGACGTATCCTTTTCGTCAACACATACTCGTATGTTAATATATATATAAGTATATTCTTATATACTATATATATACATATATATATCACACCTCATATTTAAGCACATATACTCTTAGTCATATCAACTGATATATATATATATATATATATATGTGTGTGTGTTTCTTTATCCAAATGACATTCCCATACATATGGGTAATCCGTACATGAGCATGCATAGATATGTCTATCTACGTATTCTTATGCACGCATTTACTCGTGTATGAGCTTCTTATTAACACATGCATATACACATATATATACATATTATGCACATATGTTTCATTAATCAAATAGAAATGCGTAAATAAGAACTCTCGTAAACCAAAGAGACTCAACACTTAGACTCCTAAGAAAGAAAATTTACAAATTTAAATTCAAGCATGACTAAAGATAACTTACCATTACCCAACTATTATCCTGACTTGACCAAACTAGAAGTGTGTGTGTGTGTGTGTGAAAACTTAGCTTAGGTCTTTTATCAAAGGTTACCAGACCAAGTTCTTCTCCCTGAGTAATACTTCCCCTTTCTTCAAGAGGCTTGATTCAATTCCTCCATCCAACTTACACTTTGCAATGGTAGTTAGCTGAAAACAATAAATTTGTTTGCATCATATATTTTCACAATCAAAATCATTTCATAACATCATATTGAATCAACATATATTCTTCATATTTCCAAAACACATAAAGCACAAGTATACTCATTTCAAGAGTTTTCATCCAACTAGGTAAAATTAAATAAGTAATAGCACAATGGGGTGTAACAACAAGACCCATCAATCTACTTAATGACTAATTGGGAATCACTAAATATGCGAATGTGTTGAACACCTAAGGATAAGGTTGCATGTATTCTAGCAATAAGGGCCTCATATTCCATAGTGACATTTGTACATAGGAATTTTAGATGGTAGGATAAGGGAATTGGATTTCTTGAAGATGGAATCAATATAACCCCTGCTCTAGATCCAATTTGAAACTTGGAACCATCAAAATATAGCTCTCATGTTTTATTGTCATCTATTTTCAACATATTTTCGTTGAGGAATGAGTCATGATTAGGCAACACTAATGGTGAAGGATTTTCAGCTACATGGTCGGTCAATGATTGACCTTTAATTGATTTTTGTGGCACAAATTTAAGCTCAAATTCAGTTAACAACTTCACCCATTTAGCCAAGTATTCTGATAATTCTGTTTTAGCAAAAAGGTGTTTTAAAGGATCAAATTTTGTGACATCATGCACTTTTGTGTTTAATAAATAATGTCTCAATTTGTTGGTAGAAAACACAAGAGCCAAACATTATTTTTCTATTGTTGTGTATTGAATTTCATAATCAGTAAATTTTTGACTAATGTAGTGAACAAGATGTTATTTGCCATTCTCATCTTGTTAGGCCAATAATGTAGCCAAAGCATGGGTTGATGCTGATATGTAAAGGATGAAGGGTTTTCCTTGGACAACAGGTTGCAAGATGATAGGATTAGCTAGATATTGTTTCAAAATTTCAAAATATTTTTTATAATCCTCATTTCATATAAATTTTGATTCCTTCTTAAGGATCTAGGTAAAAGGAAGATTATAATCTACCAATGATGCAACAAATCGACGAATAGCTTGAATCTTGTCCTATAAGCTACACAATTGAGAAATGTTGCTAGGAGGTGGCATATTATTATGACATCAGTATTTTTTGTTTCCACCTCAATTCTTGTATGTGACACTATAAAACCAAAAAAAAATCCACTATCCACACCAAAAACACATTTCTTTGAATATAACCTCATATTGTACTTATGAATTCTTTCAAAGATTTGCCAAAGGATTTTAACATGGTCTTGACGAGTTATATATTTTGCCAAAATATCATCAACATAGTCTTCCAATACATTATGTATGAAGTCATCAAATATTAATGTCATAGATCTTTGATATGTTGCTCCAATATTTTTCAATCCAAAATACATAACAACCCAACAAAATGTTCCCCAATATGTAGTAAAAGTTGTCTTGTATTGATCTTGGGGATTAATAAATATTTGATTATATCAATGATAATAAGGCATGTCACATAGTTGAATCCACTATCATGTCAATATTAGGAAGGGGAAAATCATCTTTTAAATATTCTTTGTTAAGATCACCAAAATCCGTACACATCTTAATACGATTATCGAGTTTTGCCACTGCTACTATGTTGGATATCCAAGGTGAATAATCAATAGGACGTATGAATCCCACATCTAAGATCTTTTCAATAAATCAGACTTAACCAATAAAGCTATCTTAGGATTCATCTTTCATATCTTTTGTCTTAATAGTTTAGCATCATTTTCAAGGATAATGTTGTGCCTAACTATCTTAGGATCAATACCTGACATATTTGAATAAGTCCAAGAAAAAATATCAGGAAACTCATGTAATAACATTGCATGATCTTCTGTTCCTCATCATCAAGGCACTTTCCTATTTGAAACACCTTCTCTTCATTATATGTATCCATTGGTATGTTTATAGTATCTCCCACAAGTAATGCACTTTGACTTGGAACCTCAGGGATTTGTTGATTTTTGTCTTGTTCGGTATCACTTGATTTGATTTCTTCTCCAAAGAATCCCTTAGTATTTAAATAATAGGTGAATCTTTTATTGTGATGGGAATTTGGTAAAACATCATTAACTCCCAAAATTCTTCCAAAGACTCATCATTTTGAAAGTTATACATTGGCATGTCATTACTTGTGGTATCTATTAGTTCAAGATGCATCAATTTGAGGCTTATCTTAGAAGAATATTGCATGATAATATTGATATTAAGTGAAGGAATTTTCAATTCTTTTGTATCTTTGAAGGGAAATATCCAAGACCTCTTGTTTTCTCTTGTATGTTAGGACCTATGGGAACTCTAATGCCTAGCTCTTTCACTCCACATCCTTTTCCATTATAACCAAATTATTTTAATTGTTGATATCATTTTTCATAAAGAGCTTCCATTTCTTTCAAAGATGGAGGTTTCTCATGATCTATTTCATCATAGGTGGATGTGTAAGTTGTATCTTCTTTACTAGAATTTGTGGATTCAAATTCTTTTGATGACTCCGCTATAAATTGTGTTGATATCTCGGCTAATTTTTTTTCCTTTTTCGGATGTCATTGTGATTTTGTATTCACCCATAAAGGTAGGTGTAAAATTCAATAAATCCCAATCATCTTCTAACAATTTTGATATTGATGAAAGAAACTCATCTTTGTCTTCTTCTTGCAAAGGTTCCACTTTTGAAGTTGGTATCAATAAAGGACTTCCCATTCCTTTGTTAGTTTGTAAATAGTTTTTTTTATTTTGTATCAACTTTTATTGTGTAAACCTTATTGTTATAAATGTACTTCAACATACGGTGTAGCATTGATGGCACTACGTTCATTTCATGAATCTATGGTCTACCCAAGAGGAGATTATATGAAATATCATGGGGCATGACATGGATAGAAGTTTGTAAAGTAACCTTACCAACTTTAATAGGTAATGTTATCACAGCAAGTGATTATTTTCCCACATTATTAAAACCATGGATATACAAAGAATCCAGTTAAATATTAGTCTTGTTTACTCCTATTTTATCCAAAATATTGACACTACAAACATTAAGCATTGAACCATTGTCCACAAGAGTACACTTAATCCAAAACTTGTTAATGATATCCACTATCATCAAAACATCATTTTGTTTTCATGTTTCTAATGGAGGTAGCTATATTTGATGAAAAACAATATCCAAATTAAGTGAGTTCATGATTTTAATTAGGGCTGCTACATCATTTGGTTGTACACTAGGGGGAGCCGCAACTTTTTACAAAGCATTTTGAAGCATGCCATGATAAGCAGATAATGTTTGAATGAGATCCCATAAAGAAATATTAGCAAGAGTATTGTGGAGTTGTTCCACAAGATCATACTCCTTTCCACTAAGCAAATATAAGTGAGGGGCACTAGGCAAGATTGGTTGTGGAAGTGGTATTGACATAGGGATAGCTTGAGTTTTTCTTGGTTGCTTATTATTTAGTGTGTTATATGTATGAGCAGCGATGTTATAACTTGGTTTTTGTGACACATGGTTGATAGTGAATTATTTTTTGACTTAAGATATGTCCTTGAGGTTTTGGTTTTTTTGAGGTAGTCCTATGATAAGCACAGGTTTGTTTAGGACTTGGGGTTGTTGTGAAGGTGGCTAAATAATGAGTTGATATGTAATTGCATTGATCATTCATTGTTGTGTTATGTTGTTACAATCCTTAGTGGATGATTTTAATGAGATGAGGTCCTCAAGGGCTTCATCTAACATATCAAATTCATCACTACTATAGGGCTTGAGGGATATATGAACTTGTAGAAAGAGATCTGATATGATTAGATGAATATTCTTTCTCCAAGTTTAATCATTAATCTGTAATGTATGCTTTAAGGTTGGTTTTTAAAATGTGTTGGAATACTCTAAGGTTTTGAATGCTTGAAAAATGAAAGGTAATCTATCCAGACTATGCAATGATTCAGAGAATATAAACAATGCTTCTACAAATCTAAAAGTTTCAAATACTAAAAAGGAAAATGCTTTCAATATAATAAAAAGAATGAATTTCTTTAACATGCAAAGACACTGTCCCAAAAATTCCAAAATAGAGATTTACTAGCAGAAATAGAATTCAGATACAAAGATAGAAATGTGTCCAAAAGTATAAAAAATCACTTGTACAAGGAACGATTCACCCAGGGGTGAATGGGTCTTTGTATAGGGTTCTAAAAAATCAAAAACTGAGTGTCTAAGTTACTGTTTATGATTTCTATTTTTGGTTGCAAAATGATTCTATAGTGACTATTTTTTCCAAAAAAAAATTATGAAATGTAAATGCAAATGTATGACAATGTATAAATAAAAGTGACAATTTTGAGTGTAATTTTAAATGAAATTCTGATCTAAATGACTAAAACACACACTAATGCAAAATATTATGCAAAATGTATACAATATTTTTGGATTTTTATGAGTTTTTAATGATGCAAACATGCAAGATGCAACCCTAAATGAAAAATGCAAAACATAATGATGTAAAACCTAGATCTAGGGTTTCAAAGACTACCAAATCAAATAGTTATGATGTCAAATGTCAAGTTCACTAAAATGAAAAGGTGGCAAAAGGAGTCCTAGGCCCTAAATGAAAAGAACCTACGATTCAAGGGGCCTCTTCCCAAACTTTCATTAGAATACCAACCACAAAGCCAAGAGATTGAATTTCAATCTCAATCAGACCTAGGTTGGTGGATTATTTAGGGTCTTAGGATGATTAGAAATTATTTAAAATGTTAAATTAATGAAACTATATGACCTAATATGTAAAATGTAGATTCTTAGAGATAATCATACTATAACAACACTTTTCAAGTAGATCTAGGAGATATCAAAGGGTATGTACCTCTCACCAAAAGTTGATTTTGGCATGTGTAGAGGGAACAGGTCACCCCTAGGTGAATGGGTCTTTGTGATCCTTTCCAAATTTTCAAAATCTAATGTTGTAGTCCTTTGTTTTCACTTTCTTCCTATACATACAAATCTTTGTCTTCGGATCTAGACCTATAATTAAACTACAAAAAGAAATTGTTTATTTGTTTGTATGAGGGTTTGCCTTGGTCAAACCCCAAATTTGGTAATTAAATCTTGATAGAAAGATAAAGGTCTAATAAAAGATAGTGTGTAAGATCCAACCTTATGTGTGTCCAAGGTTGTTATAAGCTAAGATGCAAAGAAACCTTACTCAAGTGCATTAGAGTATGATTCCACTTAGGGGGAATTCAAAACACCCCAAATAAATTTGAAACACAATGATACCTTGTTGCAGGATGCTAGTAGAATGAATTTTGAAGATGAGAACACTAGGAAACAAGTCATTAGGTAGAGGGAATTGGCCAAATGCGTCTCCAAATCCTAGAATCCATCATGTTCTTCTATAGGCATCAACCTTCAATCATGTGAAAATGCTTGATCAAATATGAAAATGGGCTTGAAGACCTACAGTCTCAAGTAATGTTGATCCAAGGCTCTAAAATTTGCTTTATTGAATACTCCTTCTTATGTTCTAGTTTTGAATTAATGAAAATACTAGGCTTTTATGGGCATTTCTCTAATTTCCCAAAGATTAGATCCTAATAGCCTACAATTATGATTTGAATTTTGAATCTTAAAATGCTGCCAAGAAGCTATTAAAATTTGGGTCCTAGCTAAGTAAGGGGACCTATTTTCCCACAAGAAAATGGGTCCTGGCCCAAACTTCCAGGACACACTTGTTTCGAGGAAATTTAATGATAGATTGCATTTGTTCAATGCTTATTTAAGTGTAATAAAATGATAAAAATAGGATTTAGGATGCATAATAAAGGGAATTAAGGCCTATTTAGAAAGGGTTAAAATTCATAAATGTAAGGTCACTAAAATAGGTCCAAACTGAGTGTGAAATTATACTATCACCTACAAGGGAGTATAATTTTCTACACTATAGAGTGTTTTGGTCCTTAGCTTCCTTGTGTATTTTTAAAGAATAAGCTTTGGATCCAAGAGGATTATTTCTTCTTCATCAAGCTTGGGTAATATTGTCTGAGTAGGAACATTATTCCCAATTACCTTCTTCGAATAAGAAACATGGATAGCTAGATGTATCTCTATTGTTGGTGGCAATTCAAGGTTGTAGGCAACACTACCTATCTCTTGCATGATTTTGTATGGGCCAATTTTAGAGACAACTTGTTATTCTTTGTTTGTTGCTTCAGTGAAATTTTCATGTAATGTTGCAATCTCAAGAAAACCCAATCTCCAACTTCAAAACTTTTTTCACTACAATGTTTGTTTGTTTATTGCTTCATTCAATTTTATTTCATTTAGATGGTCTTTGAGCTCTAAAAGTACTTTTTGTTGATGGATCATATGGTCCTCCACAATGTGAACTCTTGGTGACACCTTCAATGATGATGTGATGGAAGGAGGTTGATATCCATATAATGCCTTAAATGCACATTTTTGATGAACTATGAAAGAGGTGTTATACCACCATTAAAAATTGCTAGTGGAAGCCAATCTACCCATTGAGACTGTTTATCTAAAGTGAAACAACATATATATCCTTCCAAATACATATTAACAACCTTAGTTTTCCCATCAACTTGAGGATGGTATGAATAAATATGATCCAATTGAGTACACAAACATGAGAATACATTTGTCCAAAATTTATTAGTAATGAGGGGATCAGGGTCACTAAATAACCTTAGGTATACCAAGTAGTTTTTGAATATTATCCAAAAAGGATTTTGTAGGGAAAAACTATGGATTACAAATAGGGTAACTTTTATATCTTATACTCTTGTTGAATAGTTCTATGAATCCAATTAGTGTGACTTTTCCTTAGTTTATTCCTATGTGTCAATCGAGGGAACGTAAAATGATGAAAGGTAGTGGGGCTATTTACCTAAGGTCTAAAACTATTAAATCAAGTGGGGATGAATGCATTTGGGTATTAAATCAAAATGCACTTCTTAATCTATGAATTAAATCAAAATACACCTTTAATCTATAACTTTAATAAAATATTATATTTAATTATCTCCTTATTCTAAATTGACACACATACACTTTTGAATCCTCATATAAACATTAATAATTTCAAATCATTATCTTGCAATTACACACACTCTCATAATCAATATCTTGGAATTACACAATGCTTTTAAATATTAAAAATAATGATAGAATGTATGTAATGCTAAAAGTGCATTAAACAGTTTGGGGGATAGGAACTACACAATCCAGGTGACAGGACTTGTGGTATCCTGGCAACAAGAACTGGTAAAGTTGCGCAAGATATTTTGGTGCTCTAAAAATAGAGTACACTTCACAAATTCACTTGTATGTGTCATCCTTTAGTTTGTACTTATGCCATGCATTAACAATATTTTCCAAAGAGATTTTACTTCACACTTTAATAAATACAACCACACTAATTAAAATCAATTCAATAACATGTATATAGGATTACTAAACTTAATTAAATCACAAACAGACAAAATCACTAAGCAAATATAGATGATACCTCACACACAATAATAGAAAAATAAATCCATACACTCGCTAAGGAGCAGGCCCTTTCTCCCAACCAGTCGAATGGAGGAAAAATTTTATACCACACGCAAATTCAGCACTTCAATAGTCTTTTTCTTATATTAATTTCAACTTCAAGATTACGATTATTTCCATGCTTGAAAGAGAGAATATATATAAGTCTCAATACATAACAAAATATTAAAATAGATATGTCCATCGTATGCAATTTTATAACCAGAATTACTTGATCAATTTTGGAAAATAGTAACGTGACCTTCGGCCTACTATTTTCCAAATACTCCAAAACCGACTATACAACCTAATTACTAGACCATTATTTAAATAAAATCTAGAAGACAATAACTAAAAAGACCACAATATCCTCTAAGAAGTCTCCATTATGCATTCCTTCAACCTCCAAAAACCCTTGTTCATAATATCCATTGAAATTAGTACTCGAGATTGGTTAATTACCAAATGTTTTGTATCCTTATATTCATATTAATTAACTTTAATCTTTCACAAATATCATGAAAACTTAAGGGAAAAAGGGAAAAAAGGTAAGCTTATAATGGACACAAAACTAGGTGAATTCAAACTAAAATTGATGATAGAATTTAACCCATCATTTCCCCCCAATTGAAGACTTTGCATGTCGTCATGCAAAAACTTACAAACTTAAGATGAATTATCTGTTAATCTTTATACTACTACAATTATCTCCTTGCCCCACTACTCCTTTAATTATTGTATTATCTATTGACTCTCAAATTTATAGATGTATTCAATTGAAATATTTTGTTCCATTGCAGCCTTTAGCTCATTAACATTACCCTAGTGGTACTCTATAGTCATACATTCTTCAACAATATTTTCTTCCCAAGAAGCCTTCAAACTGTCAATCACCTCTTGGTACTCTTCTAGAGTTATATACCTTGCCATGGTTGGGTTATGACCTTGAACCAATTACTCCAAATGATGTCTTAATTCCTTTATTTCTTCAACCTATTGTTGGTTATTTTCATAGACTTGCTACAATTGCGGTTGAGGGAGTTTCATTTGGCCTTCCAACCAACTTACTTTATCCTGTAAGACACTAATTTCATCTACAAAAAGTTCTTCTATCTGGGAGATTTCATTTGACTTGTCCTTTGTATCTTCCTTAGGTATGTCATGGCTAGGATAAGTATTCATTGTAATTTCTAGATTTGGATCTTGTTCATCAAAACCACAATCATGGGGAGAAATACTAGTGTCCTAAGTCACCAAGTTTTATTTCACCTTTGGAGAATTACCTCCTAGTTCATGTAAAGGTGTCATAGTAGAAATGTTTTCTTGTTTACTCATGTCACCCTCTTCATGTTGGTTATGAGGACCAGCAGATATCTCTTCTTATTGGTTATCTGACTCTCCTTTCTCCTTAGGAGTTTTAGGCTTGGTTATACCCTGCCTTGTTTTGTTTTTTTTTTTTTGTCATTTTTCACAACCTTTCCTATCTCTCGCTTTCAAAAGATTGGTAGTCACGATTTCAACATCAAGGTTTTGATTTATAGTGTAGGTAGCAGTAGCTAATTGTTGCAAGCTAGAAGTAGCTTCCTTGTACTTCCTTTTCAATCTAGTGTTATAAGGGGTCACCATAGGTGGAGTACTAACACCAACAATATCTTTGACTCTCCTAGTACGAACCCCTAATTTAACCTTCTTATCACTACTACCCCGTATTGATTTTTCTGGTTGTAAATCCTCAAATTCTTCACTAGGGTTTTCACTTCCACAACTTTATGTATCCTTATCTGATTGTTGTAGGTTTTCATCAAATGCATCATCTTGGTCTTCAAATTTTTCACTAATATCCTTGGTTTCATGAGTCACAAGCTTAATTTTTGGGGCTGAAGACTTAGAGGGAATGTCTTCTTTTTAGAATATGGCCCAACTAACCAAAGGCATAGTTTGAGCTAAACCCCTCATACTGACAAACTTTATCAAACCATTGTGTGCTACAAATCTATGGTGTCCTTTTTTCACATCTAGACTCATTCTCTTGATTGAATTGAAAAGATAATGTGAGAGATTAACCAAATCATTATGGATTAAATGAGAGAGCAACCTGAAATGATGAGAAAACACATATGTATACCTTTCTTCTCCCATAATATACTGAGTGACAATCTTAGCTAAGGTAGCCCGATTCTCAAGAACTGGAGACTATAGAGTGACCTACTTAGGAGTGGTTTGCAACACTTCACCTTGTCTCAAGAACTGTTGGGATTGTAATTGAAGCTCGCTGGCCTAATTCACTGTTGATGGAAACTACACCTCCCCCGTCTCAAGTAACCCTGTTACCTTGGTTATAACTTGTGGAGTAACTAGAAAAGAAAGCCCCCTCACTTTCATGAAATTACTAGCACTACTAAAGGCCATGGAAAACTCAAAGGCGACTACATCATTATACCCACATAACCATGTAAAGAAAACATTCCATCCCACATTTTCAAAAACTTGATATATTGTCGGGTCATCTTTCACATGTTGCATATCAGTAGGTTCCTGATGCTTATGGATACCACCCATGGTGATGAATATTAGCAAGAGGTGAAATGAAAATATTAGTAACAGTGAAATGAAGTTTGTTTGGTGAGAGATCAAGGCTGATGTACTTCACATAATGTGGACTCTATAAAAACAAACAATGCAGCTATCATAACAAGGTAAGTTTTTTATGAGAGGAGGGTAATTATGAATTGGCATGCCCACTCTCCCCAGCTAAGCATACGACACCATCCTCAAGGTTTCCATAATAAATTAAAAATATAAAATAAAATTAATACATAAAGAAAGTCATATAATTCCTTCAACAATGTTACCATTGAGAAGATGTCAGTGGCATCATGAAAACTGAGAATAGATGACATAGATAGTCGGAGGTCTGAGGTGGCCAAATCAATGAGCAACAACCAAAGAAAATCCCCTAAAGGCATGTTGAGCTAGAGGTGCTGGCGGAGTAGATGTGATATCAAAATAACACATGTGTACATGAAGCGGATCGGAGGAAATCAACACAGATGTGAAATGAAATAAATGAAAGGAAAGATGGAGGAAATATGGTGGTACGATGAGGATGAAAGGACAAGGTGAAATGATTGGTGCATCAAGAATGAAGTGATGACCAAGGTGGTCAAAGTGACATACACAAGCATGCACCATGGGAGAAGCCATGGTGGTAAAGTGTGAGAAGAAAATGTAGGAGCGTCCGCAAGAGGAAAGTGGAGTGCTAATGTGACAGATGAAGTGGAAGAAACAATGGATAAAAAGAAATTGTGGCAGTGAAGTCCATGGATAAAGTGGCTAGAGTGAATGGCATGGAAAGGTGCCAACATACCATGAAGCAAAAGAAAAAAAATAGGTGAAATAAATAGAAAATGTTCACGTGGCAAAAAAAGAAACGGGAAAATGGTAGAGGCAAAATGGATACGAAGAACAGAGAAAGGGGTGAAGGAAATTAAGTAAGAGTGAAAAAGGTGGTGGAAATAAAAATAGTGGGCATGTGGTTGTGTGGATGAGTACAATTGGTTATGTCAAGAGTTCCAAAGAAGCAACATCTTGTCATGCAACAGAACAATCTATCAACCAGAGTATACCTCCTCCTACCAAAAACTGGCAAAGCACATTCATCTTTTTTCCTTTTTTCTCTTTTTTTTTTTTTCTCTTTTTTCTCTCTTTTTATTTTATTTTATGATAATGATAATAGTATCTCTCTTTTCATTCTATTGTTACCTAGAAGCGTTGGAGAACCAATTTTCATCTCTAGGTTTATTGCAATTTTTTTTAATATTTCAAAAAGTACCTAAAAGGTATGTGAAGAGGCCAGAGGAACTATGTCAAGTAGATAGAGTTCATTTGGTAGATTTGAAACAAAATCCTCCCTAGAAATGGGCTTCTTTTACAACTTCAAATAGTGTCCATTGACGACTAGATCCATACGGTCATAATCCATGATGTGAAGCTTAACTGCACCATTGTCATAGACTATCTCAATCGTGTACGACCCAAGTCATTGAGTGTCAAACTTACCCTTGAAATCCTAGAAATGGGAGTCATACAAGAGTACCCAATCACCGGGTTGAAATGACTATTTCAAATGAAATGGTCATTCCAGAGAGCACATTATTTTTGGACAATCTTTGCATGGAAGAGTGCTTGTTGACGAAGTTCATCCAGTGAATGTAGTTGTGCTATTCGTTCTTTTTGTTCATCATTTATGGAGGGCAACTTACTTGGTAAGAATGTTCTCAATTTATTTTTTGGTAACTTCAACCTTCTCATTGGTCTGAGGATGATAGGGTGGAGATCTTTGATATCTAATCTCATACTCATGAACCAAAGCATAAATGAGTTCGGATGTAAACTATGGCCCTTGATCCTTGACTATTTCTCATGAAACACCGAACCTAGTAAAAATATCAGAGTAGAGGAAGTTCGCTACCTTGTTGTCCTTCACATGCTTCAAGGAAATAACTTCGACCCACTTGGTTACATATTTTGTGCACACAAGGATGTATTCCTTATTTTGAGATGGTGGGTTGATTGGTCCAACAAAGTCAAGCCCCCATTTTTCAAAGGGATCAATGCACAGCTAAGGATGCAAGGGCATTTCATCTGAGTGTATGGGGCGGCCCATACACTAATATTATCAAAGTGATGAACATAACGCTTACAATTCTTATGGATTGTAGGCCAATATTAGCCTACAGTTAAAATATTTTGGGTCATCTATGGAGTAGAAAAATTTCCTCTATAGGGTTTTGTGTGGCATGCACGAAGTATATCGAAGACATCATCTTCGGGTACACAACGATGCATGATGTTTTCAATGCTAGTTTAGAAGATAAATCCATTGGTCCATGTTTATTGACCACTGATTCCAACCAATTTTTAACATTCCCTCGAAGAGAAATGAGGTGGAAACTTGCAAGTAACCAGGTAATTCACAATGTTAGCAAACCATGAAATTTTTTCTGATATAGCAAAGAGATGCTCATCTAAGAAGACATCATCAACTAGCACCAGTTCATATTCCTATTGTTGTAACCTAGACAAAAAGAATTCAACTAAATTCTCTCGACCAAACATGTCAAGTATAGTAATGTCAAATTCTTGCAGCAAAATTAATTATCTAGTAACTTGTCATTTCACAAAATTGTACCTAGGGGCAATTTCACATTTTAGCACTTTTCTTAGCACTTATGACACCTAAACATATTAATGGAAAAAACTCCATGGGTTGGAATTTCATGATTATTTCTCTAGTGGTCTAATGGCAAAGCAACAATAGCCCTATGACTCATTTCCCAAAAACTTATGTTTTGGATGCCTATGCAGTGCATGGACGTCTACGCACCGTGCTAGCATCCTAGAGATTTTTGAGTTTGAAATGGGGAATATAGAATCTTGGCTCTTAACATGTGTCCCAGTAGTCAAGTCTTTAGGTGTAATGGATCTTTGGTGCCCTTGCATGCAACAAAACCCCTTATTGGCTCTCATTTTGGGGGTTCATTCATTCATTCATTCAAACTTCTCTCCTCAACTTGACTTCTTAATCTCATCTACTCTTGGAAACTACACTTATACAAGTGAAGCTATGTAAGACTAAGGTCCCTCTAATAGCTAAATCTCTCTAGCAAGTATTCAATGGTGTGTCCATGTGTTCAAGAGGGGGCTGAGGCTTGTTGCTAATGCTCTCTCACTCTTTTCTATTTGTAAACAGATTAGATCTATTTGTTCATTTACTAATTGGTGGTGTAGGTTCTCCTCCTAAAGTGGGGATTGCTTTCACCATCTCCTTTTATCCATTTCAGTTACACTCTTTATCTATCTAGTTGTTTGTAGAGGTGGGAACACCAAAGTGAGGGTTTGATTGCAGCAAACCCCTATAAATCCCCAACATTTTTCCTCATTCACTTTGTGTGCAGGTTGTTAAAGTGGAGCTTGGAGTGAAGATTCGTACATACGGTTGTTAGTGAGCTCTCTCTAAGTTCTCCTTGTGTTTTCTTATAGTTTTTGTTCTTTAACTTGTTGTTCTACTACATAGACCTCAGATCTAGGTTATAAGGTGAAGCTTTGGTTTTCCCATTTGATTCTTTGAGCACTTTGTTCCTTGGGATGCCAGCATGTCATTTTGAGCACACCATATTGGGATCTTGAATCTGCATTTTAGTCCCTTGGCCGAGAGCTCCTCAGTCGGAGGCAAAAATCTAGAAGCTTTACTCTCGGGTTTTGAAGTAGTCTTATTTGGTAGTTAGCTTCTATACACTTTCTTTACAATTTATTCATTTGATTTATGTTGAGGTGGATAATGGAAGTTCATTCCCTAGGATTCTCTTGAGAATGAAGAGACTCATGAGCAACGAATCCCCCTTATCTCACATTTTGGTGAACTTGACATGAAGGATGTTGGATCTATTTTTTATATTTTTTTAATGTATATGATAATTCTTTCTCTAAGGAGGATTTTGATATGTTGGATGGTGCTCTAGATGATTTATTAGAAGTGTCTTCCCCTATCCATAAATCTTTTGAGCAAACTCTTTCTCCGCAAGCTAATGAGTCAATAAATGTTGTTGTGGTGTTTGTGGCTTCTCCAAGCCCTTAGAAGCTCATCATTTACTTGACTCTAGCTATCCCTTCTCCTAAGAAGGATCATTTTTTCTGTGGAGTTTCATATTCTGATGATTCACCAGATTTGTATTTGAGGTTTGTAAAAGCTACAAATTCCACTTCTTATAATGTTGTTGGGAACACATATAATACAAAAAGAAAAAAATAGAATTTGGATCAACAACCTTTCATTTCTACATCTCAATCTATTCAAAATCCTACTTATTTATTTCCTTCTCAACCAAGTCTTCCTCCAACACCTAAACCTGTGACTAAACCACCTGGTGATTATGATCTTGTTGAGCAACTTTGGGTTACTCCTACTAAGATCTCACTTTAGGATTTGCTTCAGACCGCTGCAATTTATCATAAAATGCTTCAAGAAGCCTTGTAGAAGATTATCTAGCATGCCTCTACTAGGCTAATGGATTTTAATGAATTGATGGCCCATATTCATGCAGATTTTTTGAATATCACATTCTATCCACAAGAACTCTTGCCTATGGATGTGTAGAAACAAGAAGATCCTTTGATGATTATAGTTAATGTTAATACTATTGGTATTAGGTGTACCCTCGTTGACACTATTTTGGATCTTAGTTTTTGTGGTATCAATCTATTACCCAAGATTAAAATTGACTCTTCTTCTAAAGCTTCTTCTTCTTTGTATATTTTTGGGTACGATAATATTGGCCACCAAGCTCTAGGCATGATAATATTGCCTTTACAGCTAGGCCATGTTACCTTGCCCAATTTGGTCTATGTGATGCCTACCCAATTTGTTCTATGTGATGCCTGGCACTTTACCTTACAATATTCTTTTGGTGAGACCCTGGATTCATGCTATGTGTGTTGTAACTTCCACTCTACATCGTTCTCTAAAGTTTGTTGCAAATAATCAAGTAGTCACAGTCAAAGCTAACTCGGAAGTTGTTCACCTTTGTGAATTAGTGGTTTTTGGTTGAGCTTCAATTGTCTCCACTCTTAAGAATTATATTCCATCTCTAAATTTTGATGCTATGATGTGCTCCTCAGTGATACCCTTTGTGGAGGTTATCCTCAAAGTGAACATCGCTAAAGATGAGCCACCTAAAGAAGAAAGTCATTGGTCCTCCCTATCTAATTCTTCTTTTGAATCCAATGCATTCCTTGGTGATGATTGGGGATCCTTGGAGTTCTCTCAATTCTTTATTAGGGAATACAAAGTGAGTCCCGCTCATCTAAAACTTCTGATAACCTTGAATGCCTCTAATGAAAAAGCGGAAAACATTCCCATTGAGGAGGAAAATTTTAATCTTATTCAAGAGACCAGTCTTTCCCCTACTGAGGAGGATGGTCCTACCATTGCAAACGAGGTTAATGTTTTTGAATCAAGTAAGGGAGATGGTTGTGATCTTGTATATGTGTTTGATGTTCACTAGTGGAACAAAGCTCTCTACATGGAACTACCTCCTTTTGAGGTTTTGGATATAGACTCGCTTCTCAGTATAGTTATGGGAAAAAAGGCCTTGGATATATTGAGCAAGGAACTCAAGTCCCTATCTAGTTTAAGCCTCATAAGCACTATCTAGGTTTGAGGTACTCTATTGAACAATCTAAGCAGAAACTTTGGTGGAGTGTTAATATGATTTCGGTTAAACCACTTTGTTTGGTTCATACTTAATTAATAGAGGATGGGGTGCAGCTCAAAAAAGTCCCTTTAGATGTTTTCTCTTCGAATGAAGCACTCGAGGAATTCTTAGGTGCCTATTCCCTTTTGCCTCCTTTTCCTCATAAGAGATTATTCCCATATCGCTTGAATAAATAGGAATATTTTGGAGAATCCGTCTTGAGTATTGATGAGGAGGATCCCTTAGATAATGTTGATAATGGTGTTCTAATATTGCATCCTGGAGATCATATTTCTGTCCTCAAGGGAGACACTATTAAAATCTCTATGGATCCTAAGTCTTCTAAAAAGGTGATTAAGATTGGGAAGTACCTTTCTTCGGGAAGAAGCTAAGGAACATTCTGATCTTCTACATTCTCACCCTAATATATTTGCTTGGATGTATGAGGACATGCCCGAAATTGATGAGTCTATAGTGGTTCACAATATTGTCTTATGTCCTGACGCCAAATCAATTAAGTAGAAAATCTGAAAGATTAATCCCAAGGTCACGTTGTTGGTTAAGACTGAGATAGAGAAGTTGTTGAAGGTAGGATTTATCTGTCCAATCGACTACTCCCCTAGGATCTCGAATATTGTTGCTATTAGAAAACCTAATGGTTGTATTCATATATGCATTGACTTTCATGATCTTAATAATGCTTCTCTTAAGGATTATTTTTCATCACCTAATATAGACATGATTATGGAATCGACTATTTTCCATTCCTTGTTATCTTTCACGGATGGTTTCTTGGGTTACAGTCAGATCTGTATTAATTTGGAAGATTAATATAAGATAGCCTTCACTACCCCTTGGGGTACTTATTGTTATGTGGTCATGCCCTTTGGGTTGAAGAATGCAAGAGCAACTTACCAGTGGATGATGACCCTAATATTTCATGATTTCATTCATAAAATTCTAAAGGGTTACATTGATGATATCTCGATGAAATCTATAACCTGTTAGGATCATGTGAAAAACCTTCATCTTATTTTTCAAATGCTTTGACTCTATAAGACGAGGCTTAAAATCCTCTTTAAGTGTGTCTTCAGCATAGACACATACAAACTTTTGGGATTCATAGTCTCTCATAATGGAATCAAGGTCGACACAAATAAGATCGATGCAATTGTTCAAATGCATCCACCTAGGAACATTACTGAGTTGCAAAGTTTAAAAGGGAAGATTTAGACAATTCGCAAGTTCATATCTCAATTGGTTGATTGTACCCTTCCTTTCAATTGTTTATTAAAGAAAGATGTTTGCTTTGTGTGGGATGAGGAATGCCATAAAAAATTTGAATCAATCAAAACCTTTTTGGTCAATCCTCCCATACTAATTTAGGCTATGCAAGATAGACCCTTTTTGCTTTACCTTGCTGCAACACCATATTTTTTAGTGGTCTTGCTTTCTCAATATGATGATTTCGAGAAAGAGAGAGCGGTCTACTACATTAGCCACATCCCAGTTGATTATGAAACTCATTATTCCTTCATGGAGAAGCAATGTCTTACTCTCATCTTTGCTATGGAGAAGCTAAGGCACTACCTCCTTCATGTTGAGACACATGTTATGGTAAAAGGTGGTCTTCTAAAATATTTTTTCTCCAGTGCTGACCTTGCTAGGAGGTTAGCAAAATGGGTGATGTTGCTTTCTAATTTTGACATAAATTTTATTACTCATAATTCAATAAAGGGTCAAGTGGTTGTTAATCAATTGGAAAATACTCCCTCATCTCACTCCTTTTCGAGCTTGGACTTATTTCTTGATGAGAACATTTTCATAATCAATCATAACCTTGAATGGAAAATGTACTTCAATGGGTCGAGATGTTAGACTAGCTCTGGAGCGGGCGTGCTTCTAATATCGTGTGAAGGTAAGTCAGTCCCTCTCTCCTTTTGGTTAGAATTTCCTTGTACCAATAACATAATTGAGTACAAAGCCCTCATTGTTGGTGATGAGGTAAAAATAACCTCATCGATATAAGTGACTAAATACCCTTCCTTATATTTTCCAGCCACCTTTACTCTACCAATTAATTATCTTTAGGATTAATAAGTGTTTTATTTGTGTGAAAATTGTATATTTTCTTAAATTACTTGAAATAAACTAATCTGCACTAACTTAATGGTTTAGTTTTTGAAGAAATCTATAGTTTTTCATGCATATTTGGTCATCATGCCCACTAGAAGGATTCAACATAGACTCCCATATGGTTGAAGATTCAACGAAGACTCCATGTGGTTGAACACAAGCGTCGGAAGTATAGCCATCAAAATTCTAGAATACATGATGGATTGAGTTTTTGTAGTTGTTTCGTTATTTTATGTTGAAGACTGTATGGCTTACTTTAATCCTCTATAATTTTTTATGTATGGACTCAAAGTTTGTTAGTTTTTTAAGATCAGTTAAGAATTTTTCGGTGGTACTTTCTATCAACTAAAATTTAGGATTTTGTTAAACAATTTTTGTATAAATGTGTAACTTTCAGAAGTGATTAAGAAAACAAGAAGAATATCATTATGTTGTCGTAATGAATTTTTGAGCTATGTTTCTGAATTACACTATCAATATGAATAAAACTAGTTTTACCTTCTTCATTTTGATTTGTTGAGTGTTGTGAATGAAATCATTCTAAATGGAGTAATACTGGAGTTATCAAGTTTATGTAACTAGAGCTATAAATAGAAGCACCCGAGAGCTGGCCACTCGAGGGAATGTAGGAGTAGATAGATAAGTAATTTTACTTTCAAAATTTTGTTACTTCTATTTTGTAAATGAGAAAGTGTGAAGTAGAGTTGATTTTCAACTATGTTAATTAAAGTTTCGGTGCACCTACCCTTACTATTAAGTTTCAAGTTGATAGGTTGTCTACTGTTAGTCATTAAGTTTGTTAATCCATTGCTAGTTAAATGTTTCATATTTTATTTACGTGTTTTTCTTCTTTAGCAATTTATATGCTTATTATTTTAATCATTTTGATGCTTTCTAGTTTAGTTTTTATGATTTTTAGACTAATAATTTCCCGCTTTCTAGTTTAGTTATTTCAAATCTTTCTAGTTTAATGGCCTTATAGTTTAAGTTTTATTTTAGTTGTCCCATCTACTTAGAAAATTTGAGAGAGATAGTTGAGGAGTTTCCTATTGCATACAGCCTTGAACACTACCTGGTTGATATTTGATGCACTTTTAAAAATAAAGAGATAGCACCTAATGACACCCTATCACTTTTTGGCATCATTGCTAGGGATCTTCCTTTTCTAAGTGTTAGTAGGAGATACCTTGAATACCTCTTTTGGAAATAAAAATAGACCTCAGGCTTCCTTTTCTGCATGGTTAGGAAATGAGGCCCCCACAGAAGATTCATACCAAGAACCCCCCCCCAAAGGATGTACCAACCACAAGTAGGGAAGGAGAAAACTTAGCTCAAGAACTCTTTGAAGAATTGATCAACCAAGATCAACCTGAGACCTTCCCAAATAATCTAAAAAGAGATCATATAGTTGTAGAGGAGCATATTCCTCTCCAAACTCCTGAGCCTCACTCATTTGAAAAAACTTTTGAAGAGGAACGAATCCCCTTCAACATCATGGGGGATCGTATAAATGCTACCGCTAATCCTCCACTGCCACCACATACATTCATTTATCCTATTTTTTTTATGTAGATGATGACACAACTGTGAAAATATTTCACCAACTTTATTTCCAGCCTTTCGAGGTTTATCTTCTAAGGAACCTTACCAATTTCTCTTCGAGTTTAAGGTCCTATGTCAAACATATGACTACAAAAATGATAACCAAAAACTAAATCCTTTTCCTTCTACTCTGAAGAACTCAACAATGCACTGGTTCATGGGACTAGCCTCAAGATCCATAACCTCAAGGGATGACATGGAGTATACCTTTCTGGATAAGTACCAAAGCTACTATAGAGTTAGTGATAGGAAGGAAGAGTTGTTCAAACTAATGCAAAATGAAGATGAGAGCCTAGAAGACTACCTAGATAGGTTTGTCTTCTTATCGAAATGATGTGCCAGAGAAGCCATCAGCCTTGAGATTCTAAAGACCATATTTCTCAAAGGTCTTGACGAGGATGCTCAAAGGAGCTTGGATTTAATGGGGAAAAGAGATGTGTCCCAACTGGGACTTGATGAAATTATTGAATTATGTCGGAACTTCTCTCATACTTGAGGAGGGATCCAAAAGTCTACCCTTTTCAAAATTTCCAATGAGATAGGAAAATTGTGTGAGGAGATATCCAACCTTAAGACTAACATCTTGGTTCAATTAAACACCACGTTAGATGGAATTCAAGCTAAAACGTGAAATCCAAAGACCTTATCCATCTACTACACTAGGTGTCAGAATAAACATTTGTTAAGGGAATGCCATTTGGACAAAGTTGACAAAATTATTGTTTTTCAAGTTCATGATCAGGACCATCCCAATGACTAGTGTGAGCTTTTGAATTCCATGAAGAACTCTAAGAAAATAACAACCCCAGTTGAGGAAGAAATCAATTTTGTAAATCAAAGAACTAGAGGGAATTTTTCCTATGGCCAAAATTTAAACCCATCCTGGAGACCTCAAAACAACTAGAATAATAATCAATGGGAAGAACCTTGGCCTTAGGGTCCACCTCAAGCACCAACTAATTGGGGAACTTACCCTTGGGGACCATCTGAATGGGAAAATTAGTCATGGGGAAACCCTTAGCGGCCCAATCAACATCAACATTAGTGGTATCCTTAGAATTATTCTCCTCAATGGAATCAACCTCAGAATCAGTTTTACAATGGTCCCAAGAGGGGGCCCAATCAATAGTAGAATCTCTTACCACCTCCCCAGAACACTCAAAAAACTAAGCAAGTTAATCAACCCCAAATTCTGGTGCAACCTGTTCCAAACCCAAAGAACAACCATCAAAATGCCACAGTGTATTTTACCAAATAGGATAATGATACTGGACTTAACGCCATACATTATAGAAATCTATAATTAAGATCTGGAAAAACACTTCAACCACTAACTATTGTTGAGATATTAGATGAGCATATTAAGGAATCTATTGGGTCTACTAAAATAACTCCCATATCTACCGAACAAGACCCAGAAACTACCCAAGACAAGACCTTCCCACCACCTTCAGCTGGAGTTTCTGAGCTACCTCAGGAAGGGGAGGGGTAGTCTCCAACTAAATCTTTAAAAAATTTACCTGTCAAAAACAAAAACCAAGCACCTTTTTCGGTGCGTCTTAAACCAACCACTGCGAAAGGTACTCCAAAAAATTCCCTCATCCAATGAAACTGTGTTGATACAAGAAATCAAATATTTGCAAATTGAGGTCCCTTTACTACAAACCATTAAAGAGATTCCTAGGCTAAACCAACTGATCAATCAGTTGTTATTTAAGACTCTAAGAAGGAAACCAAAGAAAATAAACAGTGTCTACATAAATGGTTATTTGGCTAGAAATACTACTGCTCCAAAATATGATGATCCAAGTAGTTCGTTGATAATAGTAATAATCAATGAGGTGGCAATACCTAATACATTAGTAGACTTGGGAGCAGCCATTAATGTAATGATTGTTGATATAATGGAAGAGTTAGGGCTCACTGATTTATGCCCCATAACTACAATCTTAAAGATGGTGAATCAAGCCATAGTCATTCCCAAGGGTGTCCTTGAGAATTTTGTTGTCAAAGTCGATGGATGGAAATATCATGTGGACTTTCAAGTAATTCAGTCTCTTACACCAAAAGATAGTTACCCTATAATCCTAGGGAGACCATGGTTGGCAATGGTTGCAGCCAAAATTGAATGTAGGGAGGGAGGAATGACCATTTCACATGATCCAAATAGTAAACATTTATTATTGTATCTGTTAGAATTGGCTATGGATGCCAAGATCTACGGACCAAATGGAAAGCACAAAGAAGAGAGAAAATAATATGACAAGAATAAACTGTATTCAATGTCAATGATATGATATCAATGTGTGTGTACAAATGTAGTAGAGACCCCTTGGTTATATAGCCAAGGTGAGAACATAGGAGTTCATAAGATTATGACAAGTTTCATAATCTTATGACACGAGATAACAATGAAAAGCTATCACTCCACCTAAAGTGGAAAGTGATAATGTGATAACCACCACAAATAGTGGATCACCCACAAAAGGTGGAAACCTAATCACATGATATGTCCATGAAAGGTGGAAGTGATAAAGTAATAAGAAGATAAGTCCACCAAAGGTGGAAATTCTCCAACAACTCCTATGCGGTCCCTAAGTAAACTGAACTAAGGTGTAATTATGACCTAGGAAAAGGTACAAAACATTTAATTACACCAACAGTATCCTCCTGCCAAGCTTGCTGAATTTAATAAAGTCTGGGTTGATGAACCAGAAGGTCCCAACAGACAGGAAAATTTAGCTTCGTTGGCCATGGTAGTCATCAAACAACATGGAAAATCTCACCATGGATTTAAGTGATGAGATGATGGATGTAGAAGAAATCTTAGGACAACCCATCAACATAGGCCACACTAAATTCAATAGTACCAGTTTCATGGGATTTCCTTATGCTCTAGCGAATATCATTCCAAAAACATAATATTTCTTTGGAGATATTGCCAGACTTCATAGAACCATACCTCACAGTTTACCCTTAACACCTTGACAAGACAAATGTATATTGTCACATCCAACCATCTGGGTGTTAAATCCATTATGTTTCTACCAAGAAAAACTTTATACATCAACAGTTGGCTGAGTAAGCTAGAAGAACATAAACTATTTGATGTCCTAGTGAATAGATCTAAATATTTTTCTTGGGACTACATGGATATGAGGGGCATACACCCAAGTGTGTGCACTCATCATGTTTACACTAATAATGTTTGACTTGTTCGCCAACCCCAAAGAATACTTGATTCTTCCTTGAAATATATCATTAAACCTAAGATTGAGAAGCTCATACAAGTGGGGTTTATTTATCCCATTTCTAATAGTAAATGGGTTTCACCCTTTGGTTGTGGTTCCCAAAAATAATGGGAAGTGGAAATTATGCGTAGACTATAGGGAACTTAACAAGGCGATCCACAAATATTATTTTCCCCTACCATTTGTAGACCAGGTTTTGGGTAACTTGGCTAGGAGAAAATATTTATTGTTTCTAGATGGATTTAGTGGGTACAACCAAATACAAGTAGTAGTAGAAGACCGAGATAAAAAAACCTTTACGTGTCCATGGGGGACATTTGCATATAGATTTCTACCCTTTGGCCTGTGCAATGCTCCTGTAATGTTTTAGAGAGCCATCCTAGCTATATTTGTTGATTTGGTGAATGAGTGTGTGGAAGTGTATATGGATGACTTCATTGTGTATAGTTCAACTTTTTATGAAGCTCTTCAAAGTATAGACAAAGTGTTGAAGCGATGTGAGGATCATCATTTATCTCTAAGCCATGAAAAATGTTTGATAATGGTAGAACAAGGAATTGTGTTGGGACATAACATCTTTGTTGATGGAATAAAATTTGATCCTAAGAAAATCGAGGTGATACAACAACTGGACACCCCAAAAACACAGACTAATGTTAGAAGTTTCTTAGGGCATGTTGGATACTATAGAAAATTTATAGAAAACTTCAGCAAAATTGCAGCTCCTATGTTTTCTCTTCTCCAAAATAATGTGGAGCTTACCTAGACACCTGAGTGTTAGTCATCATTTGAAATCATCAAGGAGAAGCTTATCTCATCTCCTATCCTTCATGGACCTAATTGGAACTTACCATTCCATATTTATGTTCATGCGTTCGATGATGTTATTGGAGTGATCTTAGGACAAGAATATGAGAATGGAGGGAAGTATGCTATATACTTCATTAGTAAGAATCTGACTCCAGGAGAAATGAATTATATGATGATGGAGAAGGAATTCTTAGCAATAACACATGCAATTAAGAAATTTTGACACTACATTACATGATATAAAGTGATGGTGTACATAGACCACACGGCCATAAAATACCTCATGAATAAACCTGTAGTAAATGGGAGGATAATTAGATGGTTGCTACTTCTCCAAAAATTTAACATGATAATTGTTGATAAACCAGGAAAATTTAATGTAGTTGCGGATTTCTTATCTACAATTAAACAAGATGATGGTGAATGTGCTCTGGTATAGGACAAGTTCCCAGATGAGGATCTATTTTCCATCTCTACTAAAACTCCATGGTTTGTCGATATTGCCAACTACTTGGCCACCTCAAAAGTACCACCTGCTTTTAAATATAAATAGAAGAAACACCTTATAAGAGAAAACACCCCTTTCAAATGGATTAATCGGATCCTATTAAGATGCAGGACTGATATGGTTCTACGACATTGTGTTAGGGTAGATGAAACCTATAGTATCCTAAGAGCTTGACACGATGATCCTTTTGGAGGACATTATTCTATAAAGAGAACATCCCATAAGATCTTAGGTGCAGGATACTATTGGCCCTCTGTGCATAAGGATGTCAAGAAATATTTCCACTATTGTGATGAATGTGAAAGGGTAGGGAGACCAAAAAAATCTAATGAAAGGCCCCTTCAACCCTAGGTAGTCCTTGAACCATTTGAAAAATGGGGATTGGACTTTATCAGTCCAATAGATCTAACTTCACAAGGGAAAGATTACACTTTGGTTTGTACCAATTATCTTACTAAGTGGGAATAATTTCAAGCTCTATGAAATACTAGGGAGGAACAGGTAGTTGATTTCCTCTATAGTAAAATTTTCATCAGGTTTGGAGCTCCTAGGATGATTGTCACAAACAAAGGTCCTCAGTTCATGTCTAAGGTTGTTGGAAACAAGCTACACTAAGAGGGGGGTGAATCAGTGTTGTGCAAAAATAAACCTTATTAACCTTTATCTGCAAAGCACTTATAACATTTAAAATGCATGAACAAGAAGAAAGCAATCACAAAACCATAACACAAGATTTTTTATGTGGAAACCCTGTTAGGGGAAAAACCACGATGGATGGCCAGTCCACAATATGATCTAAGTATACTCAAATAAAGTTTACAATATGGGGAATGCACTTGCATTCAAGCACAGAGCTCACTGCTCAAAGGGAAGGCTCATGCCTTAAAAAGAGAATCAGATTAAAACCATCTAAGAGTTTGAACTGAGAAAAATAGCATCTACATATGCTTGATTATAATTCTGGTTAAGCACAATATTCAATCTTCTATCCTACAGATTGATTATGTAGTTCTACTCTATTCTACTCTATTCTACTCTATTCTACTCTATTATGCTCACGCTCGCAATACTGATTCTTCATGCACAAGTGAAACTGTGCATTATCGCTCTTCTGTTATGCTCTTATTCACAATTCACATCAACACACATATCATACATACTTCAAAATGATATGGACAGTCTCTTATATGTATCCGCAACTTAGAATTCAATTACTATATGTCGACTTCAATAGAACAAAAGAATATTTACATTTGTTGGCTCAAATCATGAGAACACCTTGATGCACATCCACAACAATTGGCTTAAACATATCTAGGACCCAAAAAAATATGCACGAACACAAAAATACTTAACTAATTACTCCACATACATCTACGAAATGATATACTCACGAAGTCGGCTCCAGTACTAATAAAAGTGGGAATTAGCTAACTGAATCTTCTAAATCAAACAAGGATCAATACAAGGCACTGATATTTATGAAAAAAACTAAACATACTTCGATCAACCTTCACTGAGATACGTAGCACAAAATATTAACTGAAAATTTGTATGTGAATCAATGAACCCAAAACTGTTGGATGTTTTCTTCTTCCTTAACTGTTTGCAATCTGATTGTCAGTAGGATAAATTTATGATGTGCAGATCTATACACAGACTTGGATTTCCATCAATGAAAACACAAAATTATATTCGCAGTGTCTCTTTCCAACAATCTCCCCCTTTGGCATTGATGGCAACACTTAGTGAAAAATGACTAAGTGTTGGATCAACATTAACTACACTGCCAAAATTTCAAAAACTGAATTCTTCTCCAAAATACAATTCTCCCCCTGAGATTATATACATTTTTCACTCTTCTCTCTCCCCCTTTTACATCAATGGTAAAGGAAGGAATCTGCATGCCAAAAATCTAACAAAATTGTTATGGACAAGTATAAACAAACAAACTTATAAAGACTTGAAAATGTCTAAAAAATCTTTCTTCAGCAGACCCAAATTCATGTCCCAAACTCTTTTGAGGCTCTCCAAGATTGTTATATGTCCACAAACCAGATAGGATTGTGTCTCTGCAGATTCCAAGTTTGATGGATTACCCATTGCTTTAGCATCTTCTGCTTCTTTCAATGCACTTGACATACTTTCTAACTTTGGGCCAATTAGACCTCTCAGTTCACATGCTCTTGCAAAACAATTATCATTTTCATGTTTCGAGCTCTTTATTTTTTCAAACACGGATAACACTTCTCCTTCTAACTTTCCAACACTATCAATTAACGGATCAAAAGCATCAAAAATACTGGCTAATTTTTTTTCTAAATCCTTAACCTTCTTTTCATTTTCATCAGTGAATTTTGATACAGACAAACAAGACTTGTAAATCTTCACACCTTCTGATAAAGCATTCTGGACATTTTCCACATAGGTGGCTAGAAATTTTTTATCCTTAGCAATCATTTCCTTCAGCCTATTTAATCTCTTAGCATCAAATTCCTTTTGAACTTTAATCAAAGCAGATTTCTCAAGTGACTCAAAGTGAGTACTTACTGAGTTGATAAGATTTCTTAATTCACCAAAGGAGGAACCAGTTGGATCTTTCACATAAGTAAGCATTATCTTTTCCAAGACTCCAGATGCAAGATTTAGAAGTTCACTATCCTCAATGTGGGACTTTAACAGTTCTTCTCAAGCTTTTTCTTGTGCAAATGAAGCTACTTTCATATTTTGAATAGGACTCAAAGTAGATAGGTCAATTGGACCTTCAATCAATTTAGGATCAAACTCTTCTTTTTGTTCTACCAAGAACTTCTTCACTTCCTCAGCAGTGTCTCTTGCTTCTACAGGAATTGCCTTGACATAAGCCTTCTTCTCTTCAACCATTAATTCCTTAGTTGCAGGTTTTGACTTGTCTTCACGGACTTCTACCTTCTCAACTGATACATTTTCTGGAACTTCAACTTCCATAGGCATCTTTGTATTGATCTCTTTAGGAGGGATTTGGATATCTTCATATGCATCTTGTTTCTCTTCTTCTTCTTTTCCCAGACTGGACAAGACATCATGAGTTCCTTCAGGTAAAACATCAATTATGTTGGTCAACAAAAATTTTTTCAGAATTTGTTATGTTTCTTCAGCTACTTCCTTGGTTTGACCAATCATCAACTTACTCACTCTTGTTTTTCTTTTAAACTCCTTGGCTTTATTTAAAGTTGACTTTATTTCTTCCACAGAATCTACTGGACACAATTCAGCAAGAATCATTTCTCTCATCTTTTCTTCTTCCGATCTGGCATTAAGTCTCCTCATCTCCAAAATATCATATAAACTTTTGCACAAGTTAGCCATTATCTCAATGAAAACTTTATTGAAAATATTCAAGAGTTTTATTGTTGCCTCTTCAAGAATTCTCTTATCAAATTCACCAAAAGACTCATACCATTTACAGAGAGGCTTGAGATTTCCATCCTTAACCAAAGCCTTTTCAACTTCCTCTACTGACATACCTGGATTGTCACTTTTTGTCTTCTTCTTTGCTTGAACATCTTCACCAGAGGATTTTCCTTTCATAACAGTTGTTGCCATGGTGCCTTGATGCTTGATTTCTTTAACACATTCATCAAACTTAGTTTCCTCATCATCAGATACCGCTACATAGACTCTTTTTCTCTTATCTTTCTTCCTCTTTCCTTCTTTACCGGATCCCTTAGATTTAGTTTTCACAGGGATTGATTTTGTTGCAAGGGTTGAATGAGATGTAGAGCTTCTAGTTGATCTATTTTGGGCAGATGGTGTTGTCGGACCAGCTAATTCAATGTTTACTTTCTTCTTTGTTGCTTCAACTTCTTTTCTTTTCTTTCTGGCTTCTCTTATTTTCTCAACAGGTATGCCCATATTTTTTCCAAAGGTTTCTACCTCTTTTCTAACTCTTTTAGTTAGCACAGGTTTCCTGAGCTGATTGTGTACTTGCATATTCATTTCAGCATAGGTATTGAATCTCTCCTTGGATGGATCTAGAGGCATGCTCAATAAGTGATCTGCATACATTCTTAGAATGTGCTCCTCAACTTCATATCCCATTGACATGATCCAAATTGTTCTAGGATCAGCAACTTCCATCATGCATTGATCAATATCTACCACGAAGCGAATTGTATCCTTGTATTTCTCTACAATAGAAGTGGGAATCCTCTCTCTATTTTACATCATAGTCTGAAAACTTTTGAAGTATCCCCAAATAGTAACATTCTTTGTCTTAGTGTCTGCATATGTGTGAAAGAGATCTTTGATCTGAGCAGCTACTGATTTGTCCTTTTACCAATGAATCTTTATGAATCTTGGAACCTCACCCATGAAATAAAAGAATAGACATAAAAGAAAGTTACCATACTTGAAATAATTTTTCTTATCCTTCTTAATCTTCACAATATTTTCCATTAACTGACTCCTTAGCAATTCATAGAGATCATAATCTGCATTTTCTTTCACCATCTAATAGGCGGTATAAATTGTAGTACCGGACACAGAGTTCTCCCAACTGGAATGATAAATCTTGTACCCAATAACCATAGATAAAAATTTGACATCTACATCAACAATGCCATCAATTTTCATTGCTCTTTTATCATACCTTGAGCCTGTAGCATCAATGACCATTTGATTCTTCATTGATTTCATAATTGGTAAACCACCGAAAGAATTTAGACATGTTATAGCACTGATAGCCTCCTTTGTGATTTTGAATGGTATGCTTAGCCACATGAACTCATCATGGACTCGGCTCAGAATGTAACGAACCCATTCATTTTCCTCAAACACGGGAAATTTGACAATCTATGTAAACTTCTTTGCTTCTGGGGTTTTATATTTTGGCTTCACACAGAAATCTTCACCTATGATGTGATTATTGTACAAATTCAACAATTTTGAGCTTCCTAACTCTTCAATATTTGCATAAATATAAGCCCTAATATCCTCTATGTGTAATAGACCATACAAAATGGATGAAAATGCTCCTAACGGATCAGTCTCAATAGATTTGTAGGGATGCCACTTGAACTTTGGACGGGGTATGTCTTTAACTTCAACTACTAGTGGAGTAGCGATTATCAATTCACAAGTTCACAGAGTTTCACCAAAAAATACCTTTCCGTCAAATCGCAATTTGATTTTTGAAGGCTTCTTCGCACCTTAATTTTGCCTTAGTTCACCTTTGATCTCTCCAAACTTATTTTCTCCAAAATGTAAAGTGAAAAATGAAAGATGGAAATGAATTTTTATCACTCGCATACTTAACCCTTTTTGTTGCAATAAATGAATTTACCCTAACTCATCCGGTTGCACTATTTTCATGCACTATGATAGATAAATCTTATTTGTACCTCCAACATTGCATAATACTTTCTCCAACAAGTTCAATAGCATCTATAGAACATCTATGCACTTACTGAATTTATCCACATCCCGGTGTCCGTTACCGGCAAGGGGTTTAAGAGATTTTCTTGACAGCTCCCCCTCGATCAAAGGCCTAAGACTAATTCCTGGATGAACTACCAAAAGCAGGTTCTGGTGTTGGTGCATTTTCTTCATTAGAGGGACTCTTCTTTACCCATTTCTTATGCATCTGTTGCTTGACCACATCTATAGTGACTTTTCCTTTTCCTTTAACATTCTTCTACATGTTTCTTCTTTGATTTATCGGACCTCTTTTTTTCCAACAGAATGTAGCAATGTGACCAAATTTGTTGCAGTTGTAGCACACAACATTTTTTTGTCTAGACCAGTTGTTCCACGTATTTCCTTTTTATTTGCACTGGTTAGCAGTATGCCCAAATCTATTTCATGTATAACATCTGACATATCTATGAAAATTGTTCATCACATTTATGCATTCATTTGACTTGTGACCAAACTTATTGCAATTGAAACACTGAGTTGAGAATGATGGAATTATTTGATTCATCCTACTTCTACATTGGGAAGCCATGTGTCCAAATTTATTGCAATTGAAACAATACCCATTAAATTTTTGAGCATTAGGTTGTCTTATCGGATACCTTCCACACTTGTTCATTTGATTTCCTTGCCTGAATCTCCTTTTCTCGGATCTGGAACTTTCTCCTTCTTCATATCCAAGACCTTGCTTGTCACCATTAGTCCTCTGACTGCTAATTAGTTCATCAAGCTTGGCTAAGCTAACTTTGAACTTTTCCTTGTACCCATTTGTAGTAGCAAGTTCATCTTTGAGATCATCAACCTACTTTTCAAGAAATTCCTCATTGTTTTTAGATTGTTCCAATTCATTGTCCAAACGGCTGCATACTTCAGATTTTTCTTTCAGATACTATGCTAGGTTCTCTTCATTTTTCTTCTTGTCTTCAATCTCCTTGGTCATCCTCATCATGATAGATTCCATTTCATGCTTCAGGACTGTATTTTCTCTGGTAATCTTTTCACATACATCTGTGAAATGATATACTCACGAAGTCGGATCTAGTACTGATAAAACTAGGAATTAGCTGACTGAATCTTCTAACTAAAAAAAGGATCAATATGACGCACTGATATTTATAGACAACCCTAAACATACTTTGATCAACCTTCACTGAGATACGTAGCACAAAATATTAACTAAAAATTTGTATGTGAATCGATGAACCCAAAAACTGTCGGATGCTTTGTTCTTCCTTAACTATTTGCAATCTGACTGTTGGTAGGATAAATCTATGATGCACAGATCTATACATAGACTTGGGTTTCCATCAATGACAACAACAAATGATATTCACAGTGTCTCTTGCCAACAGTCTAATGTTATATTAGCCTTCACCAACCATTTCTAGGTTAGTCATAAGAAATCATCACCCTATCACCCTCAGGCAAACGGTCAAGTGGAAGTTACTAACAAAGAGCTCAAAAACATCTTAACAAAAACAATGTCATCAGGAAGAAAGGACTGGGCTAGAAAACTACCTAAATCCATATGGGCTTATAACATGACGTAGAATTCAACCATTGGTTTTAGTCCATACGAGTTGGTCGTTTGAAAGAAACCTCTCTTACCCATTGAATTTGAACTCCAAACAATGAGAATAGCTATGGAGTTAGGTATAGATCTTAAACAAGCCCAAGTTGAGAGATTCTTATAGCTTAGCGAGTTGGATGAGCTTCCTTTGGATTTTTTCCATCAAATTGAACTGGTGCAACAACAACGGAAAGTTTGGCATGACAAGCATATTAAGGAGAGAGAGTTCCATAATGGGGATTGGGCCTTGTTATTCGATTTCAAATACAAAGATCACCAAGGAAAGGTCAGAACTCATTGGCTCAACCGATATGAAATTTTTGAGGTATTTTCAAATGGATCGGTCCAGTTGAAACCCATCAATGGTGATAGCCAAAACCTCCTAGTCAATGAACATTGATTATGCATCTACCATAAACCATTCAATAAATAAGAATTCACAAAAATGGTGGAGATACAGGGAGAAATCTGATGCATTGACTCTACTCTTGTAGAGTCAATATAGTTTTAGTTTTACCTTCAAAAAAAAAGAGCATGTTTATAATTTTTCTTTCCAAGCATTTCTTTCAAAAATTTCCATCACTTGAACTTAGCTAATTTTTCTTTTTATTCTCGTAGGACTTCATTTTTCATTAGAAACAAATTTTGGTGCATCTTGTTGCAGTGCTCTAGAACTTGTTAGCTCAGTTATTGTGATGCTCTGGAACCTATTGGCTCAATGTTTTCTCTACTCTAAAACTTGTACGACTCATTGGTGTCATTCCTTGTCTTGATCCTGTGTTCTGATACATCTCTTGGCAATGTTCTAGAAAGTTAAATCCAAGTTTTACATTTTCCTTTCTTCTTTCGGTTGCATCTTCCAACGATGCTCCAAAAATTTTCTTGCTATATACTAGCTGCATCCCTCACCAATGCTCTAGAATTTTGATGTTCCTCATTATCGATGGTATCCTTTCAATGCTGCTCTACAAACTTTTGGTTGTTGCTCTGGTTGCATCTTTCAACGATTCTCTAGAAACTTTTGGTTGTTGCTCCGGCTGCATCTTTCGACGATGCTCCAAAAAAAATTGTTGCTACTTCGATTGCATCTTTCGATGATGCTCTAGAAAAATTTGGTTGTTGCTTTGATTGCATCTTTCGATGATGCTCCAGAAATTTTTTTGTTGTGTTCCGATAGCATCCCCCATTGATGCTCCATTTATTTTTCCACTTCACTTTCTAGTTCCATCTCCCAGCAATGCTTCAGAACTTTGTAAATTCTTTTTTCTTTTCTAACGCTTTTATTTTTCCAAAGTTTCACACATGATCATTAACTAGATTTTTTTTATTCACCTTGGAATCCACACCATAAATTTCCATTTCACCCGATAATATCATATATGTTCATAATAAATGAAATTATTATGACAATCTTTTCGTCATAATGAACTTTGTTGTTAATTGTTGTCCCATTCATCTCATAATAAGTTGATGCCACCCTCACCAAATGGTACAACTAACCTTTTACATCAATAAAGGTAAGTGACATTAAAGTTAGTGATAGGATATAGGGTAAGTACATTTTTTTGCTTAAAGTTAGTAATTATTTTGAATAAAGGCTAATTAAGTGGCACGAGTCCCTTCCTTTACTAATTTACTAAATTGTGACATTGAATGATCACTTGAAGTATGGCTACACTTGCATATTTTCCCATGCATAACTGTCAAAATTATACAGTAGAGCTCAAGCAAAATGAATTAATTATTTCACTCCATCGGTTGTGTCAAAATTATATTCTCTTCCTTCTATAATTCAGTTGCTTAAACCAAGTATTTTTGAAGTATTTTCATAGAATTGAGCAAAGGAATCAAGGAAGAAAATATGGGAGGAGCTAAGAAGAAGTTTGAACCAACTTTGGGGGAAAAATTGCTACCTTGGACAACATTGCAAGTCCGTTTCAAAAATTAGGGTGGCTTGAATTCATCAAGAAGTTTGAGGGATATTCAGAGCACTGGTGAAGGAATTTGCAGAAAACTTTGTAGAAGGGAAAACTATGGTACATGGAAAGAATTTTTGGGTAAGTTCAAATATTATCTCCCATATCTCTAGTCTTGAGAATAGGGGTATTAATTTAACTGAAACCACACAAATTACTTATCAAAGGATGGTAGAACTATTCCATAAGGAGGATGAGCCTCAACCTCTAGTAACTATAAGCGCTAGGGGACAAAACAAAGGATTCCAAAGAATTTTCTTTTCTAAACCTTGGAGGACTATCGTAGCATGGATAATTAAGTACGTCATATATGAAGGGAAAGTAGCTATGGTAGCAGGTCCCCCTTTTTGGTTGCTAACCCATTTGCGCTATGGTGTTGAAGACCCTTATCTTAGGGTTAATGTTCCTGCATTTTTGTGTGATTCGGTTATTGGGATGATAGAAAAGTATAAGATTGATACAGGGCCACTTAAGCATCATGGCATAATTCAATTAATCTACAAGTACCATTTATACAAGAAACTAGAAAAGTAATGGCAGAAATTTCTACAAAAATTTGAAAATGAGGAGTTTGATAAACCTCTTGAAGAAGGAGAGTCATCAAAACAAATGGTTCAGTCTGTAGGGGAACCTTCCTCTACGGATTTAGGTGCTCCTGAATCTCATCATAACTTAATTTCTCCTGGTGATAATGCACCGGAAACCTTGCCTAATGTCTCAAAAATCCTAGGACAGCCAAATGTAGAAATTATACATTATGAGGAAGAGGAACCTCCTCGCAAGAGGAAGAAGCAAACCAAAGCTACCTCACAGATAACCCCTCCTTTACAGAGAAGAAAATGACTATCTGTTGAGTCTAGTGAGACTATGTCTCTTGATACATTGAAAGCCCCTAAAAAGAAGAAACCTAGGACTAAAGATCAAATGGTGGAAATTGATACTCCGCCTCGTAAAGAGGAAATAAGGGAAAGTGATTAGCATGTTCATCAATCTCCTAGGGTTGAATTGAAGAATATATCATCTCTAGAAGAGAAAGAAGAGGAAGAGGAACAATCACCCCATTTTGTAGATATTGAGGATGATACCATAGGGAAATTGTCCCCCATTATTGATAATTTTTTTCACTCAAGTTCATTTGATGTGCCCGATAAAGAGAATGTACTATATGTTGAGGATAATGTAAATATAGAAAACCCCAATTTTCCTTCTTCTAATAACACAATGGATGAATAATCTGAGTAGAGAAGAGTAGAACTAGAAAAATTGAATGCAGGAGTTGTTAAATTAAAAAGTCAATTGCAAGAAAACAAGGAACAAATTAGCCAACAACAGGAAGAACTTGAGGCACATATTGCAATCATAGGAAAAAGGGACCAGGAAATTGTAAATTTGAAAGTGCAAATTGAACAAAAAGACAAGATTATTGAACAATTACAATTTCGAATTCAGCAAGGAAATGATAAAGATAAAAATTATGTGTCATGTATATCTGAAAAAGATGAAAAAGTTAAAAAGTTGACAAGAAATTTCATGCAATTGTTTTTTGCTTTTGAGGAAGAGAGGAATAAAGGAATAGACAAAAAATTGAACTGAATGCTTCTATAAGTAGAATTGTTGAGTTAGAGCAGGATTTGTAGGAAAGTAACACTAAACCTATAATGGAATCCAAGGGAACACAGACCGAACCAGTTGTAATAGAATGGTTTCAGGTGTGCATACCTCCATTACTCATGAAGTGGATGGAGAGGTGCTACTTTCTAAGGGAAATGGCTAAAGTCAATGCTAGGTTGAAAAAGGAGTTGGTTCTACTAAAGGAATCATTTGACAGGGTTTATAGAACTAAACAGGATGCTTGCTAGCTAGGTGAATTATTGTTGGCTTGTAGAAGACCATCTAGGTTATATGCAATATTTCTCAATGAAAAATTATGAGATGGAAATTACTTCAAATTTACAATAATCGGCCACACAACCCTGATGACAAAGAATTTGTTAAAATATTTGTAGAATCAACTCCAGATCAGCAAGATATGTTGTGTGAATTTTTTGTTCATAATTTGCTTGTAGAAGACTATACAGATTTTTGCGTCAATAACTTTGTTGGGGAAGTGAAATTGGGATCATTTCTTTCAACCATGCGCAATCAAATTCAGTGGTAGGAAAGGTCAAAAGAATATCTACAAGCTAAGAAAACCATTGGGTTGAAAATAAGACATCCACACAAGAAGCCTTTATCCTTTAAAGCACAGTTTTTGGGTGTTAAGCTTCATGAGGTTATAAAAACTAAGTATAACAATAATCTTCGGTTGCGCTTTGATCATTTCCAAGAACAAGGGCCAAAGCTCATAGGGAAAGCATGGAATGCATGTGAAGAAATATACACCCCTCTTCCCATATATCTTAGAAAAAAGAGAGATAATACCACCTCTTAATATCAAATGGTCCTATAGAAGAGTTGTAGCACTAGCTAATATCCTTTCATAGCTAAAACCTTATTGGATTGGCATGAGGTACAAGCCTCCTATGCTTCTTTCACCACCTCATGTCTTACATGTTAACACAATTCAGAATAAAGAAAATTTTGAAAGATGGAAGGCAAGGGTTACACTACATCAGGGTTTTCTAAGGGAACCTGAGGACTTTGACAAAGAGGCAAACAATGTGTATGATCTTAGTGTCAAATATGAAGAGAAAAATGGGAACAGATGAAATGTGGGTCAAGGGCCACAGTAAAGAGCAAGAGGACTTGCTCAAGCTTAGGAAGGGGAGGAAATGATGAGGTAAAAATAAACTCATTGATATAATTGACTAAATACCCTTCCTTATATTTTCCAGCCACCATTACTTTGCCAATTAGTTATCTTTAGGATTAATAAGTGCTTTCATTTTTTGAAAATTGTATAAACTTTATTTTTTGAAATGACTTGAAATAAACTAATCTTCTCTAGCTTAATGGTTTAGTTTTTGAAGAAATCTATAGGTTTTCATGTATATTCAGTCATCATGCCTGCTAGAAGGATTCAACACAAACTCCTATATGGTTGAAGATTCAAGACTCCATTTGGTTGAAGACAAGCATCGTAAGTATAGCAACCAGAATTCTAGGATGCATGATGGATTGAGTTTTTGTAGTTGTTTCGTTATTTTCTATTGAAGACTTTATGTCTTACTTTAAGCCTCTTTAATGTTTTATGTATGGACTCAAAGTTCATTAGTTTGTTAAGGTCAATTATGACTTTTTCGGTGGTACTTTCTACCAGCTAAAATTTAGGATTTTGTTAAACAGTTTTTGTATAAATGTGTAACTTTCAGCAGTGATAAAAAAAAAAGAATATCGATATGTTGTCATAATGAATTTATGAGCTATGTTTCTGAATTACACTGTCAATATGAATAAAATGAGTTTTACCTTCTTCATTCTGAGTTGTTGAGTGTTGTGAATGAAATCATTATGAATGGAGTAATATTGGAGTTATCAAGTTTATGTGACTTGAGCTAGACATAGAAGAACCCAAGAGTTGGCCACTCGAGGGACTGTAGGAGTAGATAGATAAGTATTTTTACTTTCAGAATTCGGTTACTTTTATTTTGTAAATGATAAAGTGTGAAGTAGAGTTTATTTTCAACTTTGTTAATTAAAGTTTTGGTGCACCTACCCTTACTATTAAGTTCCAAGTTGATAGGTTGTTTACTATTAGCCATTAATTTTGTTAATCCATTTCTAGTTAAATGTTTCATAGTTTTTTTACATGTTTTTATTCTTCAACAATTTATATGCTTATTAGTTTAATCATTTTGATGCTTTCTAGTTTAGTTTTTATGCTTTTTAGACTAATAATTTCATGCTTTCTAGTTTAGTTATTTCAAAGCTTTCTAGTTTAATGGCCTTTTATTTTAAGTTTTATTTTAGTTTCTCATCTACTTAGAAAATTTGGGAGAGATAGTTGAGGAGTTTCCTATTGCATACAGCCTTGAACACTACCAGTTGATATTTGATGCACTTTTTAAACTAAAGAGATAGGACCTAACGACAGCCTATCTGTTGGCTTGTGTGCCACAATCACACTAAAAAAAAGGCATCTCCATATATTGGGTGATTCTGAGCTTATTATGAATCGGATCATGGGAACCTATCAGCCTAAGCAAAGTAAGTTGTCTCAATATCAAGAGCTTTCTTTGTCCTTTCTTAATTCGTTCTCCTCTTTCAAAATAGACAACATCCCTAGGAGGGAGAATCGACATGCAAATGGTGATGAGGTAAAAATAACCTGATGATAATAAAAGCTGGAAAGCTTACTTTTGCTAATTCAATCCTAAGCCTATGCCAATTTATTAAACTTTAGGAGAAGTAATTGCTTATTTTAAGGAAAATTATGCTTTCTTTCTTTCTTTTGATCAATTGAGGAAATTTACCAAATCAGGTTTAATGGGTTGATTTGAGAGATTTTGTAGGGAATATTAGGTCATCATGTGGTTGTTGCAGAATTTTAGCCAACACGTGCCTCAAGAGTAATGTTGCGAACCCACTCCTAGATGCCTAGATGATGCGCTGAAGATTCAGTTTCAATTTCTTTAAATTTTGTTGTTAAAAACTTTATGGCTCTTCTCAAGCCTTCTACATGTTTAAAAGCTTTAAATACATTGAAGTTAGTTTTAAGTTAAGGAAGACTTCTTCAATGGCTATCCATGCCATCTTAAATTTAGGATTTAGTTAAGAAGTTATCTATAAAACAGTAATTTCATAAGTAATGAAGGAGACAGAGAGGAAGTATCGTTCTGTTGTTCACATGGTTTTTCAAAGCACTATTAAAATGACTTATCTAATTTATGCCAATTGGTAATTGTTGAATTTTGAATGATGATGATTGTTTGTAATAGAAGGATTTGAGAATCTGTAGCTTATGTGATTTAAAGACAAAGTATTAGCCCATGAGTTGGCCACTCGAGGGGAGTTAGCCTAGATAGATAAGTATTTTACTGTTAAGTCATTTTCTTTGTTAAAAGTAAATTGTTGTTCAGTAGGAAGTAACAAGTTATTGAAGAGTCGAGTCTGTTGTTCTAGAGCACCATTATTTTTAATTTGTATAAGTTATCTTTTGTAGTTGATAAAATTCCTTTACTGTTTAAAAGATGTTTAATTGTCTATTCCCTTAATTTTTTGTTTTTGTAATACATCATTTGTTTAGTTTGCTTGTTTCCATGCTTTCTAGTTTAGTCGTAATGCTTTCTAAATTAGTTGTCTTATGATTTTTAATTTAGTATTTTTGGATTTTCTTAGAGTAAGATTATTTTCTAGTTAAAAATTAATGGCCTTAGATTAGACTTGATTTCTATAGTTTAAAAGAAAAACATAGAAATATAAAATGGGTTATTCAAATAATCGCCTTTTGCAAACTGCCTTGGACACTGCCCGGTCAACTAGTTGACATTCAATTATTCTAAAGTAGTAGGACCTAATGACATCCTATCACTTTTTGGTGTTGTTGTCGAGGAACTCTTAAAAAGCCTTTATGCTTAAGTGTTATTAGGAGACGGTTTGAATACAAATTTTTATGCCAAAAAATTCTTAGTCGGCTTTCTTTTCTGCATGGTCCAGAAAAGAGGCCCTTACGGACGTTTTATACCAAAGACCCCCCCAAAATACTTACCAATTATACATAGGGAAGCCCAAGGCTCAGACGACCACACTTTTGAAGAATTATTTGAGCCTGCTCCACCTGAGGCTTTCCATTATTTACCTATCGAGCAACTGGTAGAACAGCTAGTTATAGAGGAAATTATTTTTGAGGAACATACTCTTCTGAACATCATGGGAGATCATAGAGCTGAACCCAACCACAATGAACCTCAGCATCCTAGAATTTTTACCTATCCTATTACGTTGGACGTTGATGATGATATTGTCATAAAGAACATTTCTCCATATTTCCTTCCAACCTTTTGTGGTTTATCCTCGAAAGACCCAGACCAATTTCTCTTTGAGTTTAAAGTCCTATGTCAGACTTATGATTATAATTATGACAACCAAAATTTGAAGCTCTTTCTGTCAACTTTGAAGGACTCAGAAATGCGTCGGTTCATGGGATTGGGTTCTGGTAGTATAACATCCTAAGGAAGAAATGGAGACTGTTTTCTTACAAAAATACTAGAGTTATTGTAGGGTAAGTGATCGTAAGGAGGAGTTGTTTAAGCTGAGGCAAAACGAGGATGAAAGTTAGGAGGATTATCTCGATAGGTTCCTCTTCCTCTCCAAAATATGTGGAGAAATGACCATTAGCGTAGAGATTCTCAAAACAATATTTCTTAAAGGTCTTGATGATGACGCTCGACGAAATCTTGATTTAATGGGAAAAGGTGATGTATCTCAATTAACTCTTGAAGAAATATGTGAGTTATGTCATAATTTCTCCCGTACTCAAGGAGGAATCCATAAAACTAATATTTTTAAGGGGTCTAATGAGATAGGTAAGCTCTATGAAGAAATAGCAAATCTGAAAACGGATATTCTCGTACAGTTGAATACCACATTAGATGGTATACAAGCTAAAACTCGTAACCCTGAGACCTTGTCAATTTATTGTCCAAGGTGTCGAAATAAACACCTATTATGTGAGTCTCCTTTGGATAAATTCAATGTTTGTCAACTCTGTGAGAAAAATCATCCTACAAACCAGTGCGAGCTTTTGTCGGATATTAAGAATACTAAGAAAAAAACCATTCAGGTTGAATAAGAAATACATGCCTTAAACCAACGTCAAGTAGGTAATTTCCCTTATGGACAGAATCCTAATCCTACATGGAAACCACAAAATAACTGGGCTCATAATCAATGGACTCCATCTTGGAATCAGTCACCTCAACCTCAACCTAACTGGGGAACTCCTTATTGGGGATACCCTGAGTGGACAAACCACACATGGGGCAATCGACAGTGGTCAAATCAACCCCAACAATAGTGGTACCAACAACATGCAGTCCCCCAATGGAATCGGTCACAAAATTAGTTCTATACTGAACCAAGGAGGAATCAACAACAGAATCTGTTGCCTCCAACTCAAAACCCTCCTCAAAATTAGCAGATAAACCAACTGCTTCCCAATCCTCAGAATAATCGCTAAAATACACCAGTTTATTCTATCGAACATGAAAATGTTATAGGGCTTAATGCGATACACTTCAGAAATGTGCAGTTGGGTTCTGGTCGAACTCTTCAACGTCTGACCATTGAAGAAATAGTGGAGGAAACTGAGCCTAAAAGTCCAACAAAAGACACATCGTCCAAGCAGGATACTACTCCTCAAGACAAAGAGCCTTTTTCAATGGCTGAGGTTGCTAATTTGTCTTAGGGGGAGGAAGGTTAGTCCATAATTCAACATAAGGAGGATCATGTTCCAAGGAAGAAAAAGATGGCACCATATCCGGAGTGTTTAAAGCCCATAACTCTGGAAGATACTCTAGAAGTATCTTTGGCTACAGAAATTGCATTAATTCAAGAGATTAAGCAGTTGCAAATTGAAGTTCCTTTATTTCAAGCAATAAAGGAAATCCCTGAATTAAACCAGTTAATCAAACAGTTATGTGTCAAAACACCAGGGAGAAAGACAAAAATGATAAATACCGTTCATATTGATGGTTATTTAGCTGATTTTTTGTCTGGAAAGACTATTGCTCTGAAATACGATGATCCTAGAAGTCCACTTATAACTATTATAGTCAACGAGGTAACAATACCAAATGCACTAGTGGATCTAGGAGCAGCTATTAACGTGGTGACTGTGGATGTAATGGAAAAATTAGGTTTAACTGATTTACATCCTACAACCACAGTCTTACAAATGGAAAATTAGTCTATAGCCATCCCAAAGGGCGTCATTAAAAACATCCTTGTCAAAGTTTATGGATGGGATTATCCAGTCAAATTCCAGGTAATTCAGTCGCTTACACCTAAGGATAGCAATCCTATAATTCTTGGAAGACCTTGGCTGGCCACGGTTACTGCTAAGATTGATTTTATGGAAGGGGGAATGACCATTTTGCATGGCCAAGATAGCAAACGCTTGTTCTTATATCCCCCTGCTAAGCCCACTGAGCATGAAAGTTTTTGGGTTGATGAACCTAAGGAATCAAATGGTTCAGACAGTTTAGCCTCCCTAGCCATGGTAGTAATTAAACAACACGGGGAAGAATTGGAGGAAGAGTTAGTAAACGAAATAGAACGCCTTTCTATAACCCTGAATGAGGAAGAAATGATGGATACTCCAAGGATTTTTGGGCAACCAATTGATATAAGTGGCATGGAGCACAGTTATGCTACAATGGGAATGTCATGTCCCTAAGCAAATATTATTCCCAAAACAAGTCATTTCTATGAGGATATCACAAGGTATCACCAACTAGTACCTCATAGTTGTCCTCTTAATATGTTGTTGTGACCTATGTATACTGTGACCTCGGTTCATCTTGGAACCAAATCGATAATGCTATTACCAAGAAAAACCTTGAATATCAATAGCTGGTTGACATAAACTCTGGAGGATAAGTTGTTTAATGTGTTGGTACAAAGGTCTAAAGATTTTTCTTGGAGTTAGACGGACATGAGGGGAATTCATCCAAGTGTTTGTACTCATCACATTTACACTAACATCAGTATAAGGCATATTCGTCAACCGCAAAGGAGACTCAATCCTACATTAAAGGATTTGATCAAAATTGAGATTGAGAAACTCCTTCGTGACGGATTTATTTATCCAATCTCTGATAGTAAATGGGTATCACCTATGGTGGTAGTCCTAAAGAAAAATGGGAAGTGGAGAATCTGTGTAGATTATCGAGAACTCAATAAAGCCACTTATAGAGATTATTTTCCCCTACCATTCGTTGATCAGGTCTTGGACAACTTGGCTAGGAGGAAGTATTTATCCTTTCTCGATGGATTTAGTGGTTATAATCAGATACAGGTTGCTCCAGAAGATAAGGAAAAAACCATGTTTACCTACCCTTTGGGCACATTTGCATATAGAGTGCTTCCTTTTGGACTGTGTAACACTCTAGTGACCTTTCAGAGAGTCGTTCTTGCCATATTTTCTACTCTTGTTAATGACTGTGTCGAGGTCTACATGGACAATTTTACAATCTATGGGTCAACATATAACGAAGCTCTTCAGAACCTAAATCGAGTTCTACAAGTTTGTGAGGAAAATAGACTATCCCTTATCCATGAGAAATGCTTAATAATGGTGGAGCAAGGAATAGTCTTGGGTCATCATATTTCCTCAAAAGGAATAAAGGTCAAACCTAAGAAAATTTAAATCATCCAACAATTGACAATCCCTCAAACTCGGATAGATGTAAGAATTTTTCTTGGACATGTTGGCTACTACAAAAGGTTCATAGAAGGCTTTACTAAAATAGAAGCTCCTATTTTCTCTCTTTTACCAAAAGAAGTGGAGTTTGTATGGACATCTAAGTGTCAGCAATCATTTGAAGCAATCAAAGAAAATATTGTCTCTGCTCTTGTTTTGAGAGGGCCAAATTGGATTATTCCATTTCATATCTATGTTGATGCTTTTGACGATGCTATCAGTGCAGTTCTGGGACAAGAAGATGAGAACAGGGGGAAGTATGCTATATATTTCATCAGCAAAAATCTTACTCTGGCAGAAAAAAATTATACAACAATAGAAAAGGAATTCCTGGCTATTATTCATGCTATCAAGAAATTATGTCATTATATTACGAGGTATAAGGTCACAGTTTATATGGATCACTCAGCTGTGAAGTACCTAATAAACAAACCCATGGTTAATGGTCAAATTATGAGATGGTTATTACTGCTTCAGGAGTTTAATGCCACGATTCTTGATAAACCAGGGAAATATAATGTGGTAGCCAATTTTATGTCATGAATCAAACATGAAGAAGATGATAGTACCCCTATACAGGATGATTTCCTAGATGAAATTTTTTTTGCAGCTTTTGTAAAATCACCTTGGTTTGCAAATATCGCTAACTATTTAGCTGCTTCAGAGATACCTCCTGGATTCACGTCTAGGAAAAAGAAGCGTCTAATTGGGGAAAGTGCCTCATTCAAGTGGATTCATGGAATTTTATTTCATTATGGTCCTGACATGATTTTGAGGAGATGTGTAAGAATGGATGAAACCTATGGCATTCTAAGGGCCTGTCACAATGACCCATCAAGAGGATATTACTCTACAAAGATAAATTCCCACAAAGTCTTAGGTGTCAGATATTATTGGCCCTCAATGCGCAAAGACATTAAGAACTATGTTCATCATTGTGATGAATGTCAGAGGGTAGGAAGACCAACTACTTCTTCGTAAATGTCATTGTTGCCACAGGTAGTCCTTGAACCATTCAAAAAATAGGGTTTAGATTTTATCAGACCCATAGATCCTTCCTCTCAAGGGAAAGAGTATATACCGATTTGCACTAACTACCTGAGAAAATGGGTTGAAGTTCAATCCTTAAGAATAGCCAGGGAAGAGCAGGTTGCAGACATCCTTTATAATAAATTCTTCCTTAAATTTGAAGCCCCTCAAACTATCGTAACTGATCAGAGACCCCAATTCATGTCCTGAGTGCTCTTGGAATTTACCAATCATTTTCAGGTAAGCCATAGGAATTCATCCCCTTACCACCCTCAAGCGAATGGCCAGGTAGAAGTAAATAATAGAGAACTAGAAAATATTCTAACAAAAACAGTCTCTTCTAGAAAAAAAGACTGGGCCAGGAAACTCCCTGAAGCCGTATGGGCATACAACACAACGTGGAAATCTACGACTGGATTTAGTCCCTATGAGCTCTTTTTTGGGAAGAAGCCTCTTCTTCCCATTGAGTTTGAACTATAAACTCTACGAATGGCTATGGAATTAGTTCTAGATTTAAAACGAGCCCAAGTTGAACAAGTTCTGCAACTGAGTGAATTGGATGAACTTCGTTTAGATGCCATCCATCAAACTGAACTGATTCAACATCAACATAAAGCATGGCATAATAAACATATTAATGGAAAGGAGTTTCATAATTGGGACTAGGCCCTATTATTTGATTCTAGATACAAGGATCATAAGTGGAAGCTCAGGACTCACTCGTTGGGACCTTATGAAGTTGGGGAAGTCTTTTCAAATGGAACTTTTTGGTTAAAACCAATCGATGGTGACGCGTGAACTCTGTTGGTGAATGGTCATTGCTTATGTGTCTACCATAAGCCGATCAACAGGGAAGACTTTACAAGGATGGTCGAAATGTAGGGTGAGGTCCAATGTGTTGACTCTACCACGGAAGAGTCTATCTAGTAACAATGCTATGCTATTAAAATAAATAAAAAAATGAAAATATGCAATAAACGGACATGTATGCTGAGATATTTTCCTTCATTAAATCTTTCATCATTTTTGAACTTAGCTAAATATTTTTCATGTTTTTGCAGAACTTCTCAAGAAGCAGAAAATAACTTCCGGAGCACCCTTCAAAGATGCTCTAGAATTTTATGATGCTGGTACTGATGCTCTGAAACTTGACGTTTTCAATCCTGATACTCTAGAACTTGCATAAAGCTCATCATATTGAAGAGGTGTTCTACAAAAAGGTTCAAAGTTCATGAAGTTCAAAAATTATTTTCCATGTCACTTGACCTTTCATTTCATTGCTGCTCCAGTTACATCTTTCAGTGATGCTCTAGAACCTTTCATTTCATTGTTGCTCCAACTGCATCTTTCAGCGATGCTTTGAAACCTTTCATTTCGTTGTTGCTCCAGCTGCATCTTTCAGCGATGCTCTGGAACCTTTCATTATGTTGTTGCTCTGGCTACATCTTTCAGCGATGCTCTGGAACCTTTCATTCCATTGTTGCTCTTGCTGCATCTTTCAACAATGCTCTAGAACCTCCATTTCATTCTTATTTCAATTGCACCATACACCGATGCTCTAGAACTTATGCACTCGTTTCGAGCGCGTTGACCAAATTACGTGCTCTGGAACTTGTTCGCTTGTTTTTTGCCACCTTTTTCAAAATTTCAAAATTTTCGCGATTCTTTCGCCAGAAAATCCTATACATCTATCTTTCTATTTTTGCTTTAGTCATAAGTAAGCCACCCAATTCCGTACTCCTCATTAATAGCTTTTTCCCCCATAGAATTATGCACCATATCATAATAACTTCGTCGTCACCTCAACCAATGCCTTCACGTCATCCTATCAAATCTGTGAGGTATAAGATCTTCAAACAATCACGGAACACGAGTAAGTATTAATTTTCGCTTTAAGTAGGTAGTTATTTTTGAATAAAGAATAACTAATTGGCACAAACCTCACTTCCAATTTATCAATTTGTGCCACCTGGCAATCAACTAATTGTACAGCAAAGCCTTTCAAAAACCTCCATGCAGATTGGAAATCATTGAAGCGTAAGCTACAAATAAAACAAATAAGTGATTTCAGAGACTATATTTTCAAAAGAAACCTGCGTGTGAGCTCTATGTTGGAATTGAAATATTTTGCAGAGTGTGAAATAAGGAAATGGGGGGTGGTAAAAGAAAGGAAGAGCCAGATTTAGCAGAAAAATTATTGGGATTAAGTAATATCTCCAGGTTGTTCGAGGAAACAAGGTGGTTAAACTTCATTAGAAAATTTGAAGGCCATAATGAAAATTTGGTAAGATCTTTTGTTGAGAACTACACAAACGGCGAAGTGGTACTTCAAGGGAAGCGTTTCAAGGTAAGATCCAAAATTATTTCTCGCTTATCTGGATTAGAGAATGCAGGCATAAATATAAAAGAAACCTCTCAAATTACGTACCAGAAATTATCTAAATTATTTGTTAGAGAGGGAAACCCACACCCAATGGTAGTAATAAGTACCAGGGGACAAAATAAGGGATTCCAGAGAACCTCCATATTACAACCTTGGGGTACTATTGTTGCATGGATTATATAGTATTTTACTTGTGAGGGTTAGCTTACTATAGTTGTAGGGCCTGCTTTTCGTATGTTGGCCCATTTACGTCACAGGAAGGAGGACCTAGCTTTTAGGGTTAATATGCCTGAATTCTTGTGTGATTCCTTAAATACTTCCATAGAGAGGTCTAAAATAGGGACTGTGTCTTTGAAACATCACGGGTTAATTCAGCTAATCTGCAAGTACCACTTTCGTAAGAAACCCGAGGGAAAATGGGAGAAATTTTTAGAGAAAATGGAGAAGCCTGCAATTGCAAGAACCATAGAACCGGGGGAACCATCCCAATAGGCTATTCCATCATCCAAAGCAATTTCCCCTAAGGGCTCTTCAGCTTCGGAAGCTCTTAATCCCACCACTCCTGGTGATGATTTTCCAGACCTCTACGATGATAAATTCAAAACTCCTGACCTGCTAGAACAGGTTGATACTATTTATTCTAATACAAGTAAACCAAGAAAGAGGAAAATGAGGAAAAATAGAACACCCGTCATTTTCCAGGAATCACCTCCACTTAGAAGGAGTAAGCGGTTGGCTTTTGAATTCTCCGAAACCTCAATACAAGGTAAGGAGGGAAGTTCACAAAAGAAAAAGCCTAAGCAGCCACAAGAGACCATAGAAATTTTAGAGCATGCTAGTGAAGAGGAAGTACCCCTAAATAAAGAGGATTCAGGCGGAGTGTTTCCTTTCCATTCTGCACATATAGAGGAAATTTTCAATGATGAAATTCAGGGAAGAGAACCTGAGGGGGATGGTGGTATGCCAGAAAATTTGTCACCCATTGTAGATAAAATTGTTGAAACAGTTGAAACCAGTAGTGCCATTGCTGAATTAGAAAAGTATAAAGTAGAAATTGATGAATTACAGAGACAACTGTCTAAAAATAACGAATTTATAGAATTGCATTAAGAAGAGTTGGTTGTGCAAACTGCTATAATAAATAAAAGGGATCAATAAATAAGAGGCTTGAAGCTTCAATTGCAGGAAAAAGACTCAAAAATATATAAGTTACAGGAACAAATGCAGGAGCAGTATCAAAATCATAAAACTTATAGTGTGGACATTGCACATAAAGATGTAGAAATGGAAAGAATAAAACAAAATTTTGTGCTCATGCTCACAGCTTTCAAGGAGGACAAGAAAATAAAAACTGAAGGATTGAATGCTTCCATCAGTAAGGTAGTTGAACTAGAACATGACTTGAAGGAATGCACTGTGAAACCCCAAATGGAGTCCAAATAAATTTAGACTGAACCAGTTGTAACTGATTGGTTCCAGGTCCGCATTCCACCTCTACTAATAAAATGGATGGAAAAGTGTTACTTCCTCAGGAATTTCCAAACTGAAAATCGTAGGCTGAAGAAGGAACTGGTGCTCTTGAAAGAGTCATTTCACAAAGCCTATAGAGGGAAGCAAGATGCCTGTCAACTTGTGGGTTGTTTGTTGAATTGTAGAAGGCCATCAATAATTTACTCAATGTTTTTGAATGAACAATGGCTAAGATGGAAACTGTTTAGGATCTATAATGATCAACCTTATGAGCCTAATGACAAAGAGTTTGTTAAAATATTTGTAGAGTCGACTCCCAAAGACCAAGATTTAATTTGTGAATTCTTTCTGCATGACTTGTTATTAGAAAATCATACAAATTTCTTTATCAATTTATTTGTTGGAGAGGTAGAATTGAGGGCATTTCTCTCAACCATGAGAAATCAAATTCATTGGTCAGATCGAACAAAAGAGTTTGCACAGGTAGAGAGAACAGTGGGTCTCCAAATAAGGTCCCCAAATTCAAGGCCTAATAGGTTCAAAGCTACATTTTTGTCTCTCCTTGTTAATGAAAGGATGAAGGAAAGGTATGACAATAGCCTTAAGCTGTGTTATGACAATTTCATGGCAAATGGATAGAAATTAATTGGAAAATCATGGCATGCTTGCAAAGAAAGATTCACCCCTCTTCCAACTTACTTAAAGTAAAGAGAATTTATTTCTCCTCTAAACATCACATGGTCATTCAAAAGGGTTGATGCTCTAGTTAAAATCCTGAAAAATCTGAGAACAAAATGGATAGGAATGAAATCCAGACCTCCCTTGCTACTTAATCCACCCCCAGCCTTTAATATTTCCACATATCAGAATGATAGACTTTTCAATGAATGGAGGGAGAGTGTGATGTTTCATAGAGGGTTCATTCATAACCCTGAAACTTTCAATGCATCAGCCAGGGAAACACATGATCTCAGTACTCTTTATGAGGAATGGAATAGAACTCAGGGGTTTAACCATGGAGCAGGAGGACCTACCATAAATTAGGTAGGGGAGGAAATGATGAGGTAAAAATAACCTCATCATAATAAAATTTGGAAAGCTTACTTTTGCTAATTCAATCATAAGCTTGTGCCAATTTATTAAACTTTAGGAGAAGTAATTGCTTATTTTAAGGAAAATTATGATTTCTTTCTTTCTTTTGATCAATTGAGGAAATTTACCAAAGTAGGTTTAATGGGTTGATTTGAGCATTTTTGTAGGGAATAACAGGTCATCATGTGGTTGTTGCAGAATTTTAGCCAACACGTGCCTCAAGAGTAATGTTGCGAACCCACTCCTAGATGCCTGGATGATGCGTCGAAGATTCAATTTCAATTTCTTTAAATTTTGTTGTTAAAAACTTTATGGCTCTTCTTGAGCCTCCTACATGTTTAAAATCTTTAAAGACATCGAAGTTAGTTTTAAGTTAAGAAAGACTTTTTCAATGGTTATCCATGCCATCTTAAATTTAGGATTTAGTTAAGAAGTTATCTATAAAATGATAATTTCATAAGTAATGAAGGAGACAAAGAGGGAGTATCATTATGTTGTTCACATGGTTTTTCAAAGCACTGTTAAAATGAGTTATCTGATTTATGTCTATTGGTAACTATTGAATTTTGAATGATGATGATTGTTTGTAATAGAAGGATTTGAGAATTTGTAGCTTATGTGATTTAAAGATGAAGTATTAGCCCGCAAGCTGGCCACTCGAGGGGAGTTAGCCTAGATAGATAAGTATTTTACTGTTAAGTTATTTTCTTTGTTAAAAGTAAATTGTTGTTCAGTAGGAAGTAACAAGTTGTTGAAGAGTTGAGTCTTTTGTTCTAGAGCACCATTATTTTTAATTTGTATAAGTTATCTTCTTTAGTTGATAAAATTCCTTTACTGTTTAAAATATGTTTAATTGTCTATTCCCTTACTTTTTGGTTTTTGTAATACATCAATTGTTTAGTTTGCTTGTTTCCATGTTTTCTAGTTTAGTCGTAATGCTTTCTAAATTAGTTGTCTTATGATTTTTAATTTAGTATTTTTGGATTTCCTTAGAGTAAGATTATTTTCTAGTTAAAAATTAATGGCCTTAGATTAGACTTGATTTATGTAGTTTAAAAGAAAAAAATATAAATATAAAATGGGTTATTCAAATAATCTCCTTCTGCAAACTGCCTTGGATACTGCCCGGTCGACTAGTTGACATTCAATTATTCTAAAGTAGTAGGACCTAATGATAGCCTATCAGATGGCATGGTGAGCGCTACCTCCCTGGTAGCTTTGAATGAGGATATGAAATAATACCACTTTGTGGCTTAGGTCCTTCGGTCTCCTATTGTTTTTGATCAACCTAAATTTGATGCTTTTGTGTGTTCTCACATAGACTTGAAAGAATGGTTTTCTAACATTTACAACTACCTAAAGACTAGAAACTTTCCCAACGGTGTGACAAAAAATGATTGCCCTCATATACGAAAGCTTTCAGTCCATTATGTTGTCTTGTTAGATGTTCTCTATCAAAAATCATATAACAGCTTGCTTCTTCGATGTCTCGCTAAATTAGAAATACCCCTTTCCCTTAGAGAAGCCCATTCAGGTTCTGAGGCTAGACACTTTGGTGGTAAATCCCTAGTGAGGAAATTGATACACATGGGGTACTTTTGGAAAATGATGGAGTGGACTCCTTCAATTTTTTCAAAAAGTTCCCACAATATCAACAACATAGTCATCTTATTCATGTGCCTCAACAAGAGTTACAAAACTAGACCTCTTCTTGGTCATTCGCAAAATGGGGCTTGGATATTATTAGAAAAATATCACCTCCTTCTTCTAAAGGACACACTTTTATCATTGTTGCTATAGATTATTCACGAAGTGGGCCGAAGCCATCCCACTTTGATCTATGAATGCTAAGGCTATTTGTAGTTTTCTTCCAAACAACATTATTTCTTGTTTTAGATTGCCTTCTACACTTACCTCTAGAAATGGTACACCATTCAAGAACAAGGAACTAAATAAATTCTTGGAGAAGTTCCACATTCAATATAGATTTTCTACACTGTATTATCCTCAATCTAATGGCCAAGCAAAAGCATTTAACAAGACTCTTAAACTCATTCTTCGTAAAATAATAAATAAACATGGTAAGCACTAGCATGTTCAATTAACATATGCTTTATGGGCCTATCACATGAGTGTTCATACAATGATGAGGAAAACGCCTTACAACCTTGTGTACAGTGCCAAAGATATCATACCTTTAGCATTGGAAAAAAAAATTGTGGGTTTTCCTTAAAGGGTTAATCGATGAGAAAACTTACCAAGCTAATTGTTTGCATCAATTAGAGATGCTCGATGAGTCCCGATTACAGGACCTCAACCATCTTAAATCTTATCAACAATCATTATATAGGCAATATAATCAAAGTGTAATTCCTTAAACTTTCAAGGTAGGTGACTTGGTTCTCTATAAGAATCGGAGAAATGTAAATGCACCACCTGATCAAAGGGGAAAATTCGGTCCTAATTGGTTGGGCCCTTGGATTTTCATCTTTATGTGTGGCCTGGGTGCCTATTGATTATCATCTATGGATGGGATGCCTCTAAAAGAGCGCGTTAATGCAATGCATCTCCATTGATACTATGTGTAGTGTCTAATGTGTCATATGTGTAGTGTTCACTCTCTAAGGGTTGTAGAATTGCATATATTGACATTATTCATTAACACATTATGAATTTTTTTTTTGTTATAATATAACCATGTGTGTGTATGAGAGACATACATACATGTGTCTTACTATGTTGTGTATCCATGCATTACATTATATCTTTTTAGGTAGTTACATTATCAGTGTATTTAATTAGCATACATCCATGTGTGTTCGTTAAATCATGATAGCATCTAATGTAAACATACATCCATACACATATATAAGGTCCATAGCATCAACATACATGAAATTAAGGAGCATACACATCGAGTACACAATACCATAGAATCAGAATCAGTATCTCATGTATATGTATATAAACATCAAATGTCATGTACATGTATTAGGCCACTGTCATCAAAAAATGAGTGGCTATTGTATATGTGTATCAATGTCTATACAAAAAAGATCTATAAATATGTCTTGTGGCTACAAAATTGATCTCTACGGCTGAGGCTTGTGGCTCTCAGAGCCCTCTGGCTTTGGTTGTGACTATGATTGAGGGAAAGGTTGTACCATGGAGACAGATCAGGAGTGGTGTGAGTGTGAGATTGACATGGTTGTGCACATCCCTCTGATCTCTCCCTAGAGGGAGCACATCTACATGCAGGCCTGGATTATCTCTTGTTGTAATTGTTGACCACCTGTCAGGATCACATCTTTCAACTATATCGTGGGGTCATCGAGATGGATCTGAAGGGCATCACACACCTGCTCAATGGCATCATCTTGTGTCATGGTCGCGTCACTCTCTGTGAGTGTCATCTGCAACTTCCCCAATAGCTAGTCACACTGCCCCCGGAATGTTGTAGCATCAACAGTCCTCTACACTATCTCCACTTGTGCCTCCTCATAAGTGGTCCTCAAGAATGCTACCATCTTGAAGAGGTGGACACGATGTCCCGCTAAAAATGGTCAGTACACATCTAGGACTACCCCCTGTATAGGCACAGCAGGGGCCACCTCTGATATGCACTAGGTAACTTGAACCAAATCCATCCCTAAGTATCCATTGCAACACACAAAAAGAGAATGTGTATCAGTACCATGAAGTGTATAGATGCTAAAACTAAAACACGATATATATATACATGAGATAAAAATTGAAAGTACTAAAGTGAGATAACATAAACAACTATTGCACCTAGGTCCCCTGGTTGGTAGAATGGATCAAGGGGAGGAGAGTACTCAGTATTACACCACTAGTGTCAAGAGTTTCCCTAGATTTTGCAATGGTTGGTGGTGTCGATGAAACTGGAGCGGCACATGGAGGAGAAGACATCCTCTGTCGTCGCCTCGGCCTCAGTGACATTGCTTGAACCTCCTTGGCCTACTCCTACTCCTCCTACTCATCTTTGTTGCCTCAGCACCTCCACCTTTTCCTAGGTGGCTATGGTGGAACATCCCCTTATAGACCAAGATCCCCATGGGGGCATCTATTGTGAAAAATGGGGCAGGATGGTGCGCTCCCCACCACACTGAGAAATCTTGAGCCATGTTGACACTATCTAATGTCCCCATCAATGGTAATTCAGTTTCATTGGCCTCATCATCAAAGGGGTAGACATTTTCTAATATGGGATACAAATGGTCCCTCAGCCTCAATGCATTTTGCACAACTTGGGTGTATGTGGAGACAAGAGGGGGGGTAGTCTGAACCTGCCCATGTTGTCGCATGACCCGGCTCTAGTAATATGGCATGATAATAAAATCAATGTGGTTGAGGATGAATTGATTGTGTTACATGTTTTCAAGGAACCTGCCATCATCAACCCACTAGAAATAATTATGGGGCCTCCATTTGATCCTATCTAGCGTCAAAGTGTTAAACTACAGTCACCAGAATTGCAGGTTGTCATTCCTCCACTGTCAAGTGAGCTCATACCAATGGGCCATCAGAATAGAGTAGTCCTCAACCTACAGGGAGCCCTCTAGCCTAGTGCACATGATATGGGAAAAATCCTACACCCTCAGAAGTATGCACATGGTCAGACTATGATACTCATAGTGGACGTACCAATCGATCTCCTAGTAGAGGTGCATAAGCATGTTGCACCCCAAAAAAAAAAATTGTACATCACTCCACCATCTCCTAGATGGTGTAGAAGAGGCACCCATGGAGGTGAGAGGCTCACACATCTGTGGTGACTTGCATGGAAACAGTGACCACCATGATGCAACGTAGCAAAATGATAGTGGTTTGAGCCTAGTCAAACCATTGGGTGTAGATTTGCCAAGTCCAATCTTCATCATTTGTCCGGTTAGAGGAGTACTAGACCCGTTTGATCACTCCCACATATAGTGTGTGTCATCAATCTCCACCCATTGACCAGGGATGGGGAGACCAAGGATACGGTACACATCCTCTAGAGTGATATTCATCTCTCCAATCGCTAATTGAAAGCAAGAGGTGGCGGCATCCCATCTCTCTCTAAGAGAGGGGGACCAACCACGTTCAAGACCCCAGATCATGCAGAGCCAAGAGAAGAAGGCTGCCCTAACTTACCTCACTCTAAAGGAATGTTTCAAATGAGGGATGAGAATGATGAGCACTATAAGATCCTTTGATCACACTTCAAACCCGAACTATAATCTAGGCTAGGTGAGCTATCTCTTTGGAGTCAATTTTGTGCCTCAGATAGCTCTCTATCTAAAGACAACAACGTAGTTCTGGGACATCAATGCAGCGCGCTGGTGTCTCTCGGGTGCGCTGGCGTCTGTACAGCCAGACAACATCGGACACAAAAAAACTACCAAAAAGACCTACTGACAGCCTAGCCAGTTCAATATAGATGGTAAAAATAGAATGAGAAAGTATACAAAGTAGATATTAAAATGATAAAGTAAATAGATTAGAACTAAGGTGACAAAGATAATCTCACAAAGATGATCGTTTGCCAGCTAATTCCAAATGCACATCCACCTACACACAAGAAGAGGGAAACTTGTTGGGGTTGTATAGGGGTTTGCCTCAGTCAGACCCCTGTTTTGATGTTTCCACCTCCATAGACCGCCAAGATAGCAATGATAGAGAAATATATGATAAATGAGAAAAGGAAGTAGACAATGTAATAAACACTACAAAACATAGAAGTGCTACTCAACCAAATGGTAAAGGAGAGGAGTGAAAACATTACCACCTCCACAAGGAGATTACTAGCCAATGGTGGAGAAAAAGAGCTTGAACAATCGCCATTTCCTCAACTATGGTGAAGGGAGGTGTTGCAAAACCTCAAGCCCCTGTTGCAATGATTTGTTTCACACTTGCTCTATGGAGTTGTTGGAGTGTTGTTGTTGTTGCTATGAAGTGCCAAAGTGTTGCTTGAAGTGATATAAGTGAAGTGAATGCTTGAAGATTTCCGAGAGAGATCTAGAACTACCAAGAAGATGGATTGAATGAGCAAGATATGCATTTCAAGACCAAAATAGGGGGGAAAGAGTTGTTTTCGGGTCGGTTGGTCGAAGAGGGACGTTACAATTTGTACCCAATAGGAAGTGTAATGCCTCTTCCAACTTCAGATGTGGGAATCCGTTAGGGATGTAACCACATTGTACGAACCTCTACGTGTCATGTGAGTGTCCCCGATAGTTATTCTTCCATCAACACAAAAACCAAACACCAAGTGGAACGAAGGTAGCTTGTTGATGTGGAATTTCACCTTCGGATTTGGTTTTCTAAGGCGAGGATGTGTAAAAGGGGAATTTTTGTGAGGGGTACAAATTCATGCCTATACATTTTTCCTCCACTTTAGGGAGCATGAGTACTGATGAGTGCTTCGATAAAGTAGATTGGAAAGGTAGTAGGGTTAGAAATGTATACCTGAATTATCAAGGAAGTAAACCACGATCTAGTGAGCTCGAAAGCACAATTTGGAACAAAAGACTTCACAGTCCCACATAACCATGAAGCTGTAGAATGAAAGCATCTTACAGGACCACGGACCTGCAAGGAGGTGACCCTCAAAACCTCTCACATGAAGGAAGCCCCAAGAATTAAGTGCCTTACAGGCCCCCAATCTTGCAAGGAAGGTGTTCTCCAATATCTCTCACATGAAGGAAATCAAGAAAAGTGCCCTACAAACCCACAGACATGTAGGGGAGCAAACCCTAAGATCTCTCACATGGAGGAAGCTTAAAGGAAACACCCTACAAACCTGCAGACCTATAGGGAGGTATCCCCCAATATCTCTCACATGGAGGAAACCAAAGGAAGGGAACTTCGCAAAGCCAAGAATCGGCTTCACAGGTGCACCTACAAAGCTACATGTTTACCCAAAGATAGAACATGTCAAAAGGCGACCACACAGGCAAATAAGTGGACACTCACGCAAATCTTTGACAAGTTGGAAAAATTTCAAAGGGGTCCCTCGGGAACCCATTGTGAAGAGGAGGTCCACTCAAGGGATGCACTATTTGAAACTATAGGAAGGATGTTCTTTCTCGAATTGATTCATCATCAAGGAATCCTTTCAAAATATGTTCACTTCATCAAGGAATTCAAAAGGAAAAAAAACGCCCCCTCACGAGGGGAAGGTCAATGCCGTTCCCACCTCAGAGGAAGATTCTCAAGTTCTTTCTTTACGAACCCATGACGAAGGAAACATGTTCCATAAGGGGTCCAAGTTGTGAATATTGTTTTAAAAAAGAAATTCTCATGAGGACTTTTGAGAAAAGATTCATTGGCAGCGAATGTGTTTTCTGAAAATCAAAGCATTAAAGAGATGGAATTATCACACATGAGAGGGAAAAATCAAGCAAAGAAGAGAGAAAGATAAGCAAGAAGCTAAAGAAAAATAATCACAAACAGAGTACGCAAGGGGATCTAGTTTCGCAGGGTCAAATTTTCTCATGCTTTTATAAATAATAGGCAACGACGGTGCAAGGTGAAAGATCATCAATCCCCACTAGATCAAGAGGAATGCAAGAAAGACAAAGTAAAAAATAAAAATAAAATTGGGTCAACATGGAAGGGAAGTCTAAATTCGCCCAACACTTTGCATCATCCCCAATTTTCTAAAAGTTAAGTTACAAACACAAAAGAATGATGAAATAGATAGAAGAAGGTTTACGACACAAAAATCACTCCTGTATCCAAGCACCAACAAGGGTGACAAGGGTCATCCAGGAACACATAAAACGATCATGGGAGAACACATCACAACACACATACATATCTAATCTAAAGATAAATAAGGGGCCTCCCCTTAACATTGATCGACCAAGAGGTCATTTGCTTCCCACTCCAGATCATCATAGGGGGGAGGAGGACAAGCCTATAGTGGTGGAATATTAAGGGGAGGAGCTTCCAACCCTCTTGCAACAAGGGCTCAGGAAGAGGGCCCCGCAATGTCCCCTCCACCGAGCTCTTATGGAGCTAGGGTCAGTGACTTTGCGAAGATCACTAACAAGGCTAAAACTTCATCTAGAGAGTTAAACATGCACTTCATTGGAGTTTCATGTTTTACCTCAACGAGCAAAGAAGATTGTACCCAAGATTTACCACTAGGCTCATCGAACAATTTGGGAGCGATGATGAACTCAAGGGAAACTGAGACTAGTTATGTTACTAGGACAGAACAAGTTAGTGCAAGACCACCCTTCGGAGAGGGTGGGCACCCCTTATGTCCTCCATTGTTGGAAGGACCAACCTCTACCATCTACTATGTCAGGGGTTGTGGACTCCCTATAGATGAGGTGAGAGGCACAGAGGAAGAGGAGGAGAAAACCGTAATAGATACTACTATAGTTTTTGATGTTTCGACAAGTTTTGGAAATGGCGGGATGTCCAGAAGGGACATCAACAAGGGTGGCTCCGTTCAAGGAGTGATAAACACCTACACCTTTTTGGGGTCAGGCGTACTCACAGCGGGAGTCAGAGGCGAGACGGAACTAGGTTGAATGAAAGCAGGAGAAAGGAGAGGGGAAGACATAGTAAGAGTCCCTGACACAAGGGTGGCCATCTCCTTGTCCTTCTACAAATCAGCCTACTCAGGCGCAAGATCCTTTCATCGACGCTTACGCTCATACACAAGGAAGTTTCCTTGACTCTTCGAGCTAGAGGTTAGAGGATACAAAGGAACAAAAGGCTCCTGCTCAGCCATGGGAGTGTCCACTACAATTTTTTCTAGCGGAGGGACAAACTTCTAAATGGGAGCAAGAGGGAAAATTTGAGAAGTAGCAGGGGGAGTCAGCTCAAGTGCTTCAGTAGTGGGCCTCTTCCCGTTTACTAATTTGGGAGCATAATGCGTGGGAGGCCATGGAGAAAATTCTCTTCGAGAGCCTTTATTTTTGTCGTGCAAATAGTACCAAGGCCCGAGGGCATCAATAGGGAGATTCAATATAATGATCTTGGGTCTACGCCAAGTAGGCACCATTGGACTCAGTGGGTAAAGACCGGGTTTACTCATCCAATACTCCTTCCAAGAAAGGGGAGTGAACGAGGTAGCTCGAGAGGGGCGAGCTTCTCCTTTCCCTTTCGAGAAGAGGAGGCAGCTAGTTGTTGTGCTATAGAAAGGGTCAGTTTTGGCTATCCCTTGCCCCCAGTTTTATACTTTACATAGTTATTATAAATTAGGTCCATCCTTGGAGGAAGCGGACCAACTGGGGTGGGCCAAAATTGATCCAATGAATACCCCCACAGGACACCAGAGGTTGTTATCCAGTGTCATGCACTACATGCATGACACCTTCATGGGAAAACTTTAAACATTTATGAATTACGGAGGTGAACCCATTCATGGAAGCTAGCCAAGGTATGCCTAGCTTCAACTTGAACAAATTTGATTCCAAAATAACATCAAAAATTGTGTCAATAGCCCTAGGTCCAACTAGGATGAATGAAGTTATCGATCCATATGGTTTGAGACAAAGACCATCAATGGTGGATTTTGTTTCTTCGTACTCCTCCATTTGTAATGAATTCAATAACAGTGTTTCTTCTATAATAGCATTCCAATGGCTCGCGAGGTCGACCAAAACCTCTATCACAATGTTTCCATTAAGGCAAGTGGGAATGTAGAGGGGAGAAGGCTTATTGTTCACGGGCATATCCTATGAGGTGAATGTCACATCTGACGAACCGATCATAGGCTGCTTAGTGGGAGTAACCATGACCATGTTGCATAGGCCTCGGGTTGAGTGATAGAATAGGAGGGATCAACAATTATGTTGGTAGAATGCAATGGAAATAGGTTTGTGTATATATGCAACTCATTGTTCGCTTTCGCTACTTATTTATTTGTATTTTTTTATTCCATCGAGATGAATAGTACCATCCTCGATGTGATCTTGTATCTCATGACGTAGGCACATATAGCATTCGGTATCATGTCCATTGACCTGATGGTATTGATAGTAGGTGCTTGCATCATACCAACTAGGGTAAGGTTCCTTAAGAGGCTTAGGATTCTACAAGGTTATGATTTTCTCCTTCATCAACTTTTGCAAGATGGAAGAATAGGATTTTGCCAACTTTGTGAAATTTCGGTTGTGTTTGAGGTCATTGTCATTTGCAACAGCTACTACATTTGCAACAGCCTTATCTTTCCCAAAGATTGATACGATGGATCTTCTTTCAGAATGGGAGCATGAGGAGGATCCCTCGAACTAGACTATAGTTTGTTGATACTCCCATATAATTACACACCAATGCACAAAAGAAGGGTACTTCATAAGGGAAAACTTCTCTTCCCAAAGCCTTTGCAGGTTCCCTATGAATACCTTTTGCACGTCTAAGTTGGGAAGCAAGCACGAGATTTGTGAGAAGAGCACTTGATACTGCAAGATAAATTTAGTAATATTTTCATTATCTCCCTATTTGCATCGAACAAGATCTGAAAAGGTCATCTTCGGTCCGATGTTGGATTGAAACTGTCAGAGAAACTGGTTCACCAATTGATCAAATGAGAAAATGGAATGATCAAGCAAGGAATAGTACCATTCAAGTGCCGTATCCTTGAGAGATCGGGGAAATATTTTTTCCATCAACATTTCATGATGGAAAAAATTTGTGCACAGGGTGTTAAAGGAAGATAAATGTGTCTATGGATCCCCTTTGTCGCCATACTTCTCAAAATTTGGGATCTCCATTCCTTGTGGGAAGGGAGTGTTTAAAATCACTACCGATAATGGGCTACATCAGAAGAAGGGTTGGAAGATAGGTTGGGAAAAGGCTTGGGAGAGACTCGCCAACTGGCTCGACATCTTACCCATATTCTAAAGGAGAGTATTCAAAATAGGGTCATTGGATGACATAGAACCAGCGGGACCTCCTCTAGAACTGCCACTGGAGCCACCTTTGGAACCACTACTATGGCCATCATTGGAACCACTGTCAGAGCCACTGCCACAAGCAGGGCCTCCACTAGAGCCACCCTCGCTTCCAAAGCCACCACCATGACCTCCATTAGAACCATTTCCACTAGTGCCACCCCCGTCGTCGAAGCCACGACCACTGCCAAAGCCTCCACCACTCATCCTATGAAAACCTCCACTGCTAGAGGTGACAAAGGGGTGAAGCTGAAACCCAAGGAGATCTTTTTCACTTTGATAGTTTTAGATCCTTCGGAGGTAGAAGAGATGTTGATCGAAGGGACCACGTTAGTCATGTATACAAACGTGGGAGGCATCGATAGTCCTAACTATTTCTCACATTCTTCAAAATTGGATCCTTCTATAATGTTAGCATTATTCGAAAGGTCGCATGCCTTGGTTAGACTAGAGAGGCTAGCCAGGAGTTCAATTCATGTTTATTCTTTTCCTTCCATATACTTTAATTCACCAATAACCTGAATGGCCCTAGCCAACTTTGGATTTCTTTCCAAGTGATTCTCTAAGTCACCCAACCCTTTGCTAAGGGTAGAGACATATTCTAAAGGAACATGAACAACTTCATGCTCATCTATCAATGAAGGTGTGGGATATGTAGGAAGAGTGGGGATGTGATCAATTTCATCAGAGATTCCTACCTCGCCCCTCGACAACTACTCCTAAGTCAAAAGACCCATCACGGGTCTAGAGAAAATTCCTATAGAGAAACTATAGGTGACCCTCATCTTATCCATTGGAAGGTGTTGTATACTTCTCTTGATGATGTACCCAGAGGTTTTGGATAGGGTTTTGATGCTCATAAACCTTCACAATTCTCAAGGACACAATGATCGAAAGGCATACGAGATAAGTTTCAACACCGACAAATGAATAGATGCAAGTTCATGTCAGGTTCACCAAAAATGTAAGAGAGGGGGACCAACCACATTCAAGGCCCCAGGTCATGGAGAGCCAAGAGCGAAAGACTTCCCTAGCTTACCCCACTCTAAAGGAATGTTTCAAATGAGGGATGAGAAGGATGAGGACTATAAGATCCTTCGATCACTCTTTAGATCCGAACTATAATTTGGTCTAGGTGAGCTGGATTTTTGGAGTCGGTTTTATGCCTTAGACAACTCTTTGTCTGACAATGGCAATGTAGTTCTAGGACTTCAGCATAGTTCACTGGCATCTCTTAGGCACACTGGCGTCTGTACAGCTAGACAATAGCGGACACAACAAAACTGCCAAAAAGACCTACTAATAGCCTAGCTAGGTCAATCTAGATGGTACCAAAAAATGAGAAAGTATACAAAGTAGATATTAAAATGATAAAGTAAATAGATTAGAACTAAGGTGAAAAATATAATCTCACAAAGATGCTCATTCACTAGCTAGCTCCAAATACACATCCACCTACACACAAGAAGAGGGAAAATTGTTGGGGGCTCTATAGGGGTTTGCCTTAGTCAGACCCCTATTTCGGTGTTTCCACTTCCACGAACAACCAAGATAGCAACACTAGAGAAATATATGATAAAGGAGAAAAGGAAGTAGAGAACATAATAAACACTGCAAAATAGTGAAGTGATACTCAACCAAATCGTAAAGGAGAGGAGTGAAAATGTTACCACCTCCACCAAGAGCTCACTAGCCAATGATGGAGAAAGAGAGCTTGAACAATCACCACAGCCTCAACTGTGGTGAAGGGGGGTGTTGCAAAATCTCAAGCCCTTACTGCAATGGCTTGTTCCACACTTTCTCTACGAAGTTGATAGAGTGTTGTTGCTGCTACTATGAAGTGCCAAAGTATTGATTGAAGTGATGGAAGTGAAGTGAATGCTTGAATATTTCTGAGAGAGATCAAGAACTACCAAGAAGATGGATTGAATGAGAAAGATATGCATTTCAAGACCAAAATAGGGGAAAGAGTTGTTTTCAAGTCGATTGGTCAAAGAGGGATGTTACAATTCATTCCCAATAGGAAGTGTAACACCTCTACCAACTTCAGATGTAGGAATCTGTCAGGGACGTAAGCACCTCACTTGCATGTCTATGCACTGCATGAGCATCCCCGATAGTTATTCTTGTACCGACGCAAAAGATGAACACCAAGTGGAATGAAGGTAGCTTGTTGATGTGGAATTTCACCTTCAAATTTGGTTTTCTAAGGTGAGGATGTGTAAAAGGGGAATTTGCATGAGGGGTGAAAATTCACGCCTATACACTCTCCATCAACACCATCAACATCTGATCATGGTATAGCATCTCTAGCATGGTGAACATATGCTAGAAACTGATGCATTGTAGATGGGTGACCTCATCGTCTGTGAGCCAGTCCCTCTAATATTGGAGTAGGTGTAACACCCACCCTCCAAGGTGCTCCCAAATCTCTGGATAATCTTGTAGAAAAGAGAAAAAGTCTAAGTCAATACATGGTTGATTAAAGAAAAATCTAAGTAAAAAATCCTACAAGACATGTGCACATTGTGCAAACGTTTGCATGTCGTGCAAGTGTCCTAGTCTGCCATTAATGGCACAAGGATGATAGTGCATCCCTTGGATGCCAATGCGTCCTCAAGATGAAAGCATTGGTCTTGGATGCTAGCGCGCGCATCCATGACACCTATGCTGCAAAAATTGAAAAAAGCACAAAAATCATTAAAATATGCTACACAAGATGGTTTTGAGGCCTACTTGGTCAACCTCCAAACCCTCGGCAATGTCTGCACATAGTTGGTCCAGCCTCGGGTCCTTGTACTCACATTTGCTCGACATTTTGATGAATTTTATCTCATAAAAGTCAACAAAATCCTCATGATGAATAGTGTAAATGACCCTTCTCAAGACCCACCTAGGTATATATAGGCCCCTAGGGCCCATTTTTCCTAGAGTTTGTGGCTCCCTAGTTTCTCCTAATTTTACCCTACCTAGCTGGGGAAAAACTCAGGAGGGGGCATATAGTCATCTCTTCAACATAGTTTTCTTTCGAATCATCAATTTTTTTTCTTGATCATTCTTCTTGTCGTTGTAGCTTCTTCCAATTTTTGGGATTGACTTAAAATTGAGTTTTGTAGAGTAAAATTTTGTGTGATTTCTCATGACAAGTCTTGCACTTCTTGTTGAGTTTGATCACTAGGGGCATCTTCAGTACTAGTCGGCTCGACCTCTGTGACCTTTGTGATACCTTATTTTGGCATGCAAAACTATAAAACTTCAAATTTGCGTGAAATTTTTCTTTCCTACTTTAGTGTGGTTGATTTTTCTCAAAATCGAGCCCACTAAAGTGGGGGCAAAATGTAATGTCGCAAAATTCCACCTAGGGGAAATTTCACATTTTAGCACTTTGCATAGCATTTATGACACCTAAACATATTAATGGAAAAACCCCATGGGTCAGAATTTCACGATTCTTGCTCCATGTGGTCCAATGGTGAAGCAACAACAGCCCAATGACTCATTTCTCAAAAGCGTGTTTTGGATGCCTACATGGTGCGCTAGTGTCCTAACATTTTTTTGAGTTTGAAATGGGGAATCTTGAATCTTGGCTCTTGACACGTGTCCCAATAGTCAATTCTTTGGGTGTAACGACTCTTTTATGCCCTTTCATGCAACAAAACCCCTCATTTTCTCTCATTTTGGGGGTTCATTCATTCATTCAAGCTTCTCTCCTCAACTTGACTTCTCAATCTCTTCTACTCTTGGAAAATACACTTCTACAAGTGAATCTCTATCAGATTGAGGTCCCTCCAAGCCAAAGCTCTCTAGCAAGCATTCAATGGTTCATCCATGTGTTCAAGAGGGGGTTGAGGCTTGTTGGTAATGCTCTCTCACTCTTTTCTATATGTGAATAGATTAGATCTCTTTGTTCATTTACTACTTGGTGATGCAGTTTCTCCTCTTGAAATGGGGATTTCTTTCACCATCTCCTTTTGTTTGTTTCGGTTACACTCTCTATCTATCTAGTTGTCTATGGAGGTGGGAACACCAAAGCGGAGGTTTGACTACGACAAACCCATATATAGCCACAACATTTTTCCTCATTCACTTTGTGTGCAGGTTGTTAAAGTGGAGCTTGGATTGAAGATATAAACATTCGGTAGTTAGTGATCTCTCTCTAAGCTCTCCTTGTGTTTTCTTATAGTTTATGTTCTTTACCTTGTTGTTCTGCTACACAGACCTCATATCTAGGTTAGAAGGTGAAGCTCTAGTTCTCCTATTTGAGTCTTTGAGCAATCTATTGCTTGGGATGCCAACACATCATTTGGAATCCAATGCATTGTGTTGGCATCTTGAATCCACATTGTAGTCCCTTGGCTAAGAGCTCCTCTATCCGAGGTAGAAATGTAGAAGCTTTACTCTCTTGGGTTTTGAAGTAGTCTTTTCTAGTAGTTAGCCTGTATAAAATTTATTTGTAATTTCTTCATTCGGTTTATGTTGAGGTGGATAAGGGAATTTCATTCCCTGGGATTCTCTTGAGAATGAAGAGACTCGTGAGCAGTGAATCCCCCTTATCTCACATAACTCTATTGGTCATAATAGGTTTATTCATTAAGAATCAAATTACAGAATGATCAGTATGAACAAATACTTTATATCCGGTAATATAATGACAAAATTTATTGATTGCATAAAAAACAACTAGAAACTCCTTTTTAGTTACCGTATAATTTACCTCAACTCCCATGAAATTATTGTTGATGTAGTAGATGAAATAGAAAGATTGTCTTCTTTTTGTTTGAGCATAGCGCCCATGAAACAATCTGAGGCATCAATATGAATATGAAAAGGTAATTCCCAATTTGGACCTCTAAGTACTGGTGTGATTACAAGCTTGGTTTTAATGGATTCAAAGGCTTCTTGACATTGTGGTGTCCAAGAGAAAATGACATCTTTTGCTAGTGAAGCAAACAAGGGGGAGGCAATCTTACTAAAATTTTGGATAAACATCCTATAATACCCTGCATGGCCTAGAAAGCTATGCACATCCTTTTGGCTAGCGAATGTAGACAAGTCTTGAATAATCTATATCTTTTTTGGATTGACTTGAATACCCTTGGAAGAAATATAATAACCAAGTACTATCCCCTTTGTCATGAGCATATGGCACTTTTCATGGCTTAATGATAAATTAGTGTCTATACAATGTTTAAGTACCTTTTTCTAAAAAAAAAAATAGCCTCTTCATAAGTATTACCATGGACAGTAAAATCATCCATATACACTTCAACTCAATCATTTACATGATCTGTAAAAATACTCAAAACTTCCCTTTGAAAAGTAGCAGGGGCATTACATAAACTAAATGGAAATTTAACGTTATAAGCAAAGGTACCCCAAGGACAAGTGAAGGTGGTTTTGTCCTGGTCTTCAAGTGTTATGTGAATCTAGTTGTATTCATTGAACCCATCCAAAAAAAAATAACTTTTTACCTACAAGAGTTTCCAACGCCTGATCAATAAATGGTAATGGAAAGTGATCCTTTTTAGTAGCTTTATTAAGTGCTCTATAATCAACACAAATTCTCCACTTACCATTTTTTATTGGGAACCACAAATAGAGGAGAGACCCACTACCTATCTAAGATAGGGTATATTAATCCAATAATTAGTAGTTTATGTAACTCCTCTTTAACTATTTCACGCAAGATGGGGTCAAGTCATCATTGTGGTTTCCTAACTAGATGACTACCTTCTTCAATATAAATATGGTGTGTGCAGGTGTCAGGATGAATGCTACGCATGTCTTGGTATTCCCAAGAAAATGCATCTTTATGAGTTCTAAGCATGGTAATGAGATCTTGGATTTGTTCAATGGTTAAATGTGGATTAATATTAAGTGGGCAACCAGGTAAGATTTTCATGGCCTTTGATTGTGTAGGTGAATTAATGGCTAGTACTTGTGAAATGGATGGTGTATTGCTAGAATTATTAGAGAATAAAAATTAACTATACAGACAATTATGAGGCAGCAATTGATGCAATGTAACAAAGTGTTGAACAGATTGTGAGCTACCTACCAGTGGAAAATTTACAAAGGAATAGGGAGTATTTATACCTAAATGAAGAACCATGCTTTCAAAGAATTCATTAGATGCATATCTATTTTGAAGAAAATTATCAATAATATTATCTTCAATAGGTTCTTTAATATCTAATGCTTGCTCAATTGTCAAGATAGGTAATGACTAATCCAAGTCACTATCTACCCATACTAGATCCTCCATCTCCAACAAGGGTTGTGCTAATGGGTATAAAGTCAATTGTTTTGTGTGCTCACCATTAGAGATGATTGTCGATGGCCAAATTGACACAACAAAATGAAAGCAAGATGTAATCACCTTACCTCTCTTGAAAAAGACAAACGATTATTAAATCAATCACCTTCCAAGGTCATGGATGTTGGGTCACAACGTTGTTGTTTTGCTGAGCGGTCAATGAGGTTGTAATGTTCAAGGGGCCTACTAGTTATTGGGCTTCTTGGTTGCTACAAGATTGAACTTCTACCTAAACCTACTCTAATCGAGTGATTAAAAAAAAAAGATAGATCAGGGATACAAGAGAGAAAAGAATGTTGATTCATTTAATTAACTAGACCTGTTACTCTTCAAGGAATTACTAAACTAAACTATAGAATAAGTCAACTTGTCATCAATACAAAGCTTCATTCATTCATAGTGCAAACTTTAACAGCATATCACAAATCACAAATTGAACAAAAGAAAAGATAAAACTTCATTCATTCCTTGAAGAACTTCAAATCGAACAGTTAACCAAACAAATATCATTCCAGAGTATAACTCAAGACAGGTTTGAATCCAACTGTTTCTACTGCAGTAAAACAGATAAATAGTATTTACAATTCTAGAAAAACTTCACCAGTGTATGGAAACCTATATCTTTGAGTTAACTCAACTACACTAAGAATGCAAGAAAAATGTATCATCTATCCTACTGCTAAATTATAATCAGCACTAAACAAAATGTCTAACTTTTTTCCCTAAGTGTCTAACCCCTCTAATGAGCTTGATTTGACAATTTATAGCTCATCGATTACATAATTCCCGCCAAAAAATGAGACATCAAAAGTTGTAGTTGTTGCATGCATACAATCACTCCTCACAAGAGACTTTCAGTTTCAGCCCTTGCTTGAATTTCGTTTGAAACTCTATTCTCTAGCTTAACTCAGGTTGACAATTGCACTTTTCAACTTGACTTTGAGTCATTCATCTTGGACAATGTAAAACAACATCTCTCTCCAGAAATTACTCCAAATGGGAACCACCAAGCGTTTAGTTTTCTCTATTTTGATGATTCTTTCAAAAAATATCCTTTTTCTACACGTTTGTTTTACAAATCATCTCCAAGATCTTTTGCACATTTCAAAAGTACCTATAAGACATCAAAGCATTAATTAAATCATAAAATTAATCAACTGACAATTAATTTTAACAATTAATTAATTTCAAATTACTTCAATTAAATATACATAAAAACTTCTCATTTCATAATTGAAATAATAATAAACCCTCCTTTAAAATTAATGTTATTTTAAAATAAAATAACATTAATCAATAACGCTATGCATGGATTTGAAAACTCAGACATCATTTTGCTCCTGAAATTACAAAATTACCTACAAAGCAAAAGAGCATAATCAATTAATTCCTTCATACTCAGAAATCAATAAGTTCATTAGAATGAATTAATTGACTTTAATGCATTTTGCATTCAATTTACTTAAAATCCTCAAATATTCTGATTTCTGAAAATCAAAGGACTGAGACTTTTTGATGGTTCATCATGGCATTCATCACCATTATTTGTACTCTTTGATTCCTCTCAAACCTTCATTGCATAATTGAAAGTTGATTTTCTATTCTAATGGTACCAGTTTGGGATGAGCCAGTCATCCTTTCCTCATTTTGAATCCCCAAGTAACATGTCTATACCCTCACATCAAGGTTTCTCCTAACTATTGTTGCTATCATTCCTCAGATGTTGTATAGGACCTATGAAGCAATTTTGCTTACAATGCTCCTACGTAGATCGTTAGCCAATTTCCTATTTTCCTAAGATACTTCATCTCCTAATTTTGATAAGCATTCATTTTTTTTGGCTCTACAATCCTCAACACATGCTCTCAGCTTCTTTACCGTAGGTATCCTCTCTAAAGAATCTCTTCATGCATCAAACTATATCAATTCCTCGCCAGTAATCATTTGAGCTTCTAAGGCCACCTTCTGCCATATCCATCTTAATTGGCAAAATAATCAAGCCCAAACTTTCTATTGATACCCCTTATGATAAGTTGATCCACTAATGATGTTGGGTAAATTCCAACGGTTGTTCTGTCAAAGCTTTTTGTCTCTTGTTTTCCATTGATATCGAGCTATAATTATAACTGGCGGTCACATTTCATTCTATGCAACATAAAAACCGCAATCATTACTTCCATGAAGCGACACCCCTCTCTCTAGGAAAACTGTGCATACTATCTACCAATTTGCCTGAGAACTTCAGAAGTTTCTTCGATGAATCCATTTTGTGCATGTTCTACAATCATTTTATTCCACGAGATGAGGTTTCTTTGAGACATTTTGTCAATCAATTTGTGTGCTTTGTGTCACTTTGTTGCAAATCTTCCATTTATGCTTTATTGGGTTTCTACAACATCAAAGCTCTCTTTTTGCTAGAGTCAGAGAAACTGTAAGTAAAAGTTGTGGGATGTGGCTTCACAGCCACCTACAACATTTACTAGAAAGTTGTTCGAACCTTTTCAACAGATTTATTTTGTGCACTTCCTGTCGTTTCACCGTTTTGTGAAGCAGTTCACTTGTCTTCTCCAAGCACCCATTTGGTGCAGCATGTCTATCAGAGTAGTTGCAACAACTTGATTTTGTGAATATACTGCAACCATGTCATTTCATGAGATGACGCCTGCTTGGTTTAGCATAAGCAAGTTCATGGCCTTCTCTTAACACTCGCATTTTCTTGGGAGTTTCTATGACCTCTTCAACAGATCCATTGGGTGTTGGTGCAACAACGGCCTCCCATGAGATAACACTTCAATGAGGCATCTTTATTCAACAGCCATTTGCAGCGTTTCTCCTGCTTTAAAGCTTTTAAATCCTTTTCACAAATCAATTTTATGAGTAAACACTCACATGCTCTTTCTACTCCCACACCTTGCATGCATGTCTATCAGGGAAAATGCAGTTACAATACCCGCGGATTGATCTTTCTTGACAATTTCAAAGCCCCTTTTTCTGCAATTTTATTGTGCATTCATGGCGCATCTGGCCGCCATATTTCCTTGAGGCATTTCGTCATACAATTCATATCCTTTGCCTGTGTTTCGCTATTCTTTCACACTTTATTTCAAATGGCATTAAGGTCATCTCTTACAGGCATACTGTCAAAACATTCAACAGCCTCCGACTGCACTTGTTTGAAGGATTCAGAACCTTCCAAACAAATCGATTTTAAACATATTGATTCCCTGAGGTGACAACTCTTTGAAGCATTTTGTCAAGCGGTTTTATGCCCAGTCGATGCTTCCATATTCTGTAATCATGGCGTTCCCCTAAGATCACACTTCTTTGAGGCGTTTTGTCCAACAGTCTGTGCATCCTATCTATGCTTCCCTCATTGCATATGTTTCCCCATTTTGCACGCATTTTCTTTTTACCAGGGGAATTTGCTTGGAGTTTCTAAAGTCTTTTCAAAAAATACAATTTTGTTCACCTTGCAATCAGCGTGCTTTGTGAGAGCACCTTACTTCGAGGCATTTTGTCAAATAGTTCACTCACCGTGTCTATGCTTCCACATATTGCGCGCATGTCTCTAAAACCATTTCATCAAATCCATTTGGTGCTTCACAAAGGGCGGTAGAAACTTTCTGTTTGGATGTTACCAAAGCGATTGCAACCTGCAAATTGCATTTTTCTCGAAGTTTCTGAAGTTCATTTAACAGGTCAGTTTTGTGCAGCTTCAGCAATCATGGCGCCATCTGTGATCATCAAATTCCATTTTTTTACTTGATAATATTTTGTTTTTACTGTTCATGATAGTTAGTAATCAAGATTTCTGAATAAAATCGTGTGCAATTTTATCTTCATCAACGTTTCGGATCAAACTCTATGATCCATCATCAGAATGATCAGCAGATAGAAAGAGAAAAAAAATTAAAAAATAATAAATAAAATAAATGAAAAAATAAAATAAAATTGAATTTTTTATAATTTTTTTATTTTGATTTTTTTATCTTTTAAATTTGAATTTAAAAGACTTCTATTTTATTTTTTATTTTATTTTGAATTTCTAAATTTTTAAAACCTTTTATTTTTTTTAATTTAAGTCTTTTTAAGTTTAAACTTTATTTATTGCTTAAAAAATTTAAAAAATATTTATTTATTTTATCTTATTTTAGATCTTTTTAATTGTTTATTTTCTAACTTTTAAATTTTGTATTTTCAACATTTTTTGGTTTTTTGGTATTTAAAATGTTCTAATTTTTGGATTTTGGTGTGTTTGTATTTGTTTGTATTATTTTTGTGTTTTGCGATTTTTTTTGTATTTCTTAAAAATTTAACCTCGGACCACAAAACAAAAGTCGACGGTCAAAGAAACGATAATGAAAAAAGAAATTGAAATCAAACCACAAAGGACAAAAATGAAGAACAAACGACGCAACAACCCAAAAATAAATGACGCAATGAGATGAGGATGAGCACGAATGAAAACGACCACAAGAAACGAGTAATGCAACGACCAAAGACAAGATGAATAAAGAAAAATAGGTCGAAGATCGAGGTTGGGAACATAATTGACACAGGAACCTTCAAAGGGTACAAGGTTCTGAGAAAGTTTTGAAACCTGAATCTGATAGGAAAAAAGCATAACGAACGTGGAAATCGAGATCGGGATGGAACTAGGAACAAGAACCTTGGAAAGGTTCCTAGTTCCGGTTCTGGTTCCGGTTTGATACTAATTACGAACCAGACAAGAAAAACAAGAAATCAGAGATCGAAGTCGGGATGGAACTAGAACATGAAACCCCAAGAGGTGTCAAGTGTTGATTCCATTCCAAAACCCAGTTCTGACAAAACAAAAGATGACAAGCAAGCGGAGATCAGAATTGAGATGGAAACAAGAACTTGAACTTTCCAAAGGTGCAGAGTGCAAGTTCTAGTCCGAAACTCAAATCCAACAAAGGGAAAATAAAAATAAGACAAGGCACGAGAAAAGACAAACAAGAACGAAAAAGTGCAAACACAACAAAAACCAAACAACAAAATGAAGGAAAACAAAGGGGGTCCCCAACTTTTCCAAGCAAAAATTTGGGGTGTGTATGTAGGGCATAACAAGGACCATGTTTCTCGATCAAAAATTAATGAAGGCATCTACAGCTACTAACCAAGGTCATCCTAAGATTAAGGGGTATCCCCCCAGCTTAATTTTAGGCTACAAAATCATAAAGTCAATTAGGTATTCCCACAAATCAATTGAAAGGACTACGTCTTCAATCATACCCTTTGATTTGACCAAAGATCGTTCTACCATTTGGGGAACTGTGGGAGTAGGTCTAAGTCCCTTAAGTGATAATCTTTCCTTTGTTTTATTTGTCATAACAATAATTGCAACGCCCAAATCAACAAGTGTGTTAGGAATAATAACTTTATCGATAGACACCTTGATGACAAGACTCCCAGGATCTGAATACTTAGGAACGATTATATTCCCAAGCGGTTTGCTAGTTGTCCAATGACTTGGAAAATCTTCAAATCTTGCTTCTTTTTCTTTCAAGTGCATAAATCCCGAAAAAAAATTGTATATACGGGGTATCCTTAATGGATTGCAACAAAGGAATCTTAATATTAATATTGTGTAACTCGTTGACAAAATAAAATTCAAGTTGAGAGACTTCCTTTTGCACTGGTTCTAACTGAAATCAGTTGGGGAAGGGAGGTTCTTTTATTGGATGCTCTTCAAGTTCTTCATTAATTTTAATGATGGTGGGCCCCTAAAGAGCCTTTCCCAACCTTAATTGCACTGCATCTATTTCTACAGTATTAATAGGATAAGTAGAATAAACAATTGCCTCGTGATTATGTACGGGTTGTGTTGCCTTATTGTTGGGATTTGGATTTGGCTTAGTTGGCATTGGTGTAGGCTTTGGTAGTTGTGTTGGATTGGCTGGTTGAGTATACGATGAGGGTATGGGAGGAAGAAATTTTTGTGGCTATTGATATGGGTTGATCATAGGAGGTGTAAATTATGATTGTGATGGATATGGTTGTTGGTATGGTGAAGGTTGTGGTGGTTGTGGCCTCCATGCTTGCTGCCATGATTGTAAAGCATACTAGTATTGTGGCATCTATTGAGACTATGGTGGAGGTTGTTGCCAATCCCCATACCATCCAAGTTGATCTAAGAAAGAATTGGATTGGCTAGGTCCCAAAGAAAAATAATCATTTGTCATTCCAGGATGCATTACTTGAGGTGGAAAAGGTCGCCTTAGGTCCATGTAGTAGATACGTTCCTCGGAATATTCAATATCAGGTACACCTACTGGAAGAGGCCTTAAGGTAGAACTTTTGATGGCTTCTTCTAAGGAAAAAATATGTGTCCTATTATAAGGGCAATCCTCACTACTATGTCTCTTGTGACAGGTCAAATAGAATACAGCCAAGGCCTTTTTGGATTCCACTTGCTTTCTACAAGTATATAAAGTGTCTATCTCTTTACCCATATGATTTAATAAATCAATTTTAAGATCTTCGAGTAGATTACCTATTTCATGCTCTGTAATATATGTGGCATTTTTTGAAGAAGAAAGCTTACTTGAACAACTCCTCCCCAAATGTTGAGACATTGAGTAATTCCTGCAATTGTCACAAGTATTGTCAAATTTCAATTTAGAGATATTAACTTTTCCTATTAAATTCAATGCATCCATAGTATCATCTCTTATTCCTCTATGAAACAACATTTTAATAGTATTAGGAGTTAGCCCTAGTTTTCATGATCGTTGTAGGTTGAACATGAAGCGTTCAAGGTAATCTTCCACAGACTAATCTTCTTTCTATGTCATATGGAAGATCTCATCCCAAACCTCTTTTGTTTTATAGTACTGATATTTTCTCAAAAATACCTCCTTCATGTCGTCCCATGTTTTGATGTTTCTTAGGTTCATGAACCAGCGTAAGGTTGCATCCCTCAATGTGGCTAGGAATAACTTGAGCTTTTGTGCATCACTTTGATAGTCATAACTGTGGCACAACACGTCAAACTCAAACAAAAACATATCATGATCCTCAACAGAAAGACCACGAAACACTGGCAAGGCAAAATGGGGAATATTTTTCATAGGGGCATCCTCTTCAAGATGCACAATTAGAAACTCAAAAGTGATTGGGTTGTTGTGAGCCAATTCCCTCTCATTGTTATTATTTTTGTTGTTGTTGTTGTTATTGTTGTTGTTGAGATCAGCCATGATGTCTAATTCCCAAGGGGTGAAGTAAGTTTTGAATGGCTTTTTGGTTTCTGAGAATGGACCAACTCTAGACCCGTAAGACTCTTGGAATAGTTTTCAACCTTTTTATGTAATTCCTCTAAAGACTCTAGATGGGTACCTGGAGGGGTCTCAACAATGGTAGAATCAATAACACACTTTTCAATGTTTGGTTCGACTAACTCTTTTTCGGGTGTACAACTAATTGTTTGACTAATTCTTCCCTAGGTGTAGTGTGCACAACTAATGGTTGTAATTTGTTTTTCAACTTTCCTCATTGTAAGATACTTCCCTCAATGGATGGCTTTGACTTGTTTTTCACTTCTTCAAGTTGTGAACCCTCAATGGATGCCTTTGACTTATTTTTCACTTCTTCGAGTTGTGAACCCTCAATGGATGGTTTTGATTTATGTTTTGGTTTCTCTCATTGTAAACTAGTTCTCTTATATTTCTTAACGAATCTCCCTCAACTATCTCTACTACAATTCATGCACCTATATGACTTATAACAGCACAAATCAGGAGTATTAACCTTGAGAAGGTCGACAGTTGTGTAGGTTTTCCTCTTGATATACTGGTCCTAACTCAACTTACTATTGTTTCAAGCCTTTAATACCTTTCCTCGGCAATGGCACCAAAAATGTAGGGAAAAACTATGGACTACAAATAAGGTAAAATTTTATCTCTTACAATCTTGTTGAACAGTTCTACGAATCCAATTGGTATGACTTTTCCTCAGTTTATTACTATGTGTCAATTTGGGGAACATAAACTAATGAAAGTTATTGGGGTTGTTTACCTAAGGGCTGAAACAAGTAAATCAAGTGGGGATGAATGAATTTGGGTATTAAATAAAAACACACTTCTTAATTTTTAGGAATTAAATCAAAACACACCTTTAATCTACAACTTTAATAAAATCCTATATTTAATTATCTCCTTATTCTAAATTGGCATAGATACACTTTTGAATCCTCATCTAAACATTAATAATTTTAAATCATTATCTTGGAATTACACACACTCTTTGAATCAATATCTTGGAATTACACAATTCTTTCAAATATTAACAATAATGATAGAAAGGATGCAATGCCAAAAGTGCATTAAACAGTTCGGGTGATAGGAGTTGCACAATCAGGGCAACAAGACTTGTGGTATCCTAGTGACAGGAACCAATAAAGTTGCACAAGCTATTTTGGCATTTTGAAAATATATTACACTTCACAAATTGACTTATACATGTCATCCTTGCAGTATGTACTTATGTCACGCATTAACAATCTTTTCCAAAGAGAGTTTACTTCACACTTTAATAAATACAACCACATTGATTGAAATCAATTCAATAACACGTAGGATTACTAAACTTAATTAAATCACAAACATATGACATCACTAAGAAAACATAGATGATACCTTGCACACAACAATAGAAAAAGCAATCCAAATGCTACCTAAGGATAGGGCCCTTTCTCCCAACCAGTCAAATGGAGGAAAATGCTTATACCACATGCAAATTCAACACTTCAATAGTATTTTTCTCATATCAATTTCAACTTAAAGATTATGATTGTTTCCATGCTCGAAAGAGAGCATATATATAAGTCTCGGTACATAATAGAATATTAAAATAGATATGTCCATTGTATGCAAGTTTATAGCTAGAATTACTCGATCAGTTTTGGAAAATAGTAACGTGGCCTCTGGCCTACTATTTTCCAAATACTCCAAAACTGACTATACAACCTAATTATGAGACCATTAATTATAAAAAAACTACAAGACAATAACTAAAAATACCATGAGATCCTCCAGGAAGTCTCCATTACGCATTCCTTCAACCTCTAGAAACCCCTATTCACAATATCCACCAAAATTAGTACTCAAGACCGATTAATTACCAAATGTTTTATATCCTTCTATTTATATTAATTAACTTTAATCTTTCACAAATATCATGGAAACTTAAGGGAAAAAAGGAAAGCTTATAATGGACACAAAACTAGGTGAATTCAAACTAAAATTGATGACAAAATTTAACCCATCAGCTTTTACCACTGTACTTGTTGTAAAAGGATTTGATAATATAATAAAATGTACATATTTAGTGAGGCAGTCCATTACTACCATGATGACATTCTTATTGTTAGATCTTGGAAGCCCTATGATGAATCCTATGGAGACCTCTTCCCAATGTTGGCTAGGAATAACTAAGGGTTGTAAGATAGCAGGAGGCTTAACTGTCTCCCTTTATTTCTTTGACAAACCAAACATTCTACCACAATTTTTTTAAAATGCCCTTTTATCCCTTCCCAAATGAAGTCTTTCTTGACCCAATGATATGTCTTCAAAAATACTGAATGAGCACCAACTAGAGATTCATAAATCTTTATGCAAATATTTTGTTTGAGAGAGGATTTTTTGTAAATATATGATTGCTCTTTATACCACAAAGCATCTCCCTTCCAACAAAACTTATCTGAACTACTAGGATCACTCTGTAATTGTTGAATGATATTACTTGTAGCAACATCATTCTGCCACTCTGCTTTGGCTTCCACTACCCAATATTATTATAATATTGAAATGACATACAATAAAACTTCATCCTTCTCATCCTTCCTAGACAGTGCATCTACCATAAAATCTTCCTTCCCTTTCTTATATACAATCTCAAATTCATATCCCAACATCTTAGTAACCCATTTTTGTTGCTTTTTAGAAGATAATCTTTGTTTCAAAAAATATTTTATATTATAATGATTTGTCTTAACCTTGAACTGTCTACCCATTAGATAAGGCCTCCAATGTTAAATTACATGAAGAATGGCTAGTATTTCCTTCTCATAAATAGGTTTGAGTTTATTCTTACATGTTGGTGCCATCCACCTCCCAAGAGCACCATCTATAGAAAAACACCTTCACGAGATAGAGAGAATCACTATGTTATTTTACCAAAAGAGAGAATGAATTGAGATGCGATATATTATGTACAATGTACAATAGTGCCTTATAAAGGAAAGAAAATATATGATAGGTGGGAAAAATACCCACATGGGAAAAAACCACCTTGGAGATTAACCTAAGTTAAACTTAAATACACTAACACCCCCCCTTAAGTGCAAACTTGGAGAGAATGAAGATGCAAAAATGCAAAAAATGCAATATGGGTCCCGGCTACAAAACCATGTTAGGTACCCATTTACAATGCAATCTTTCACAACCCGAGAAAAGGAGAAAATCTTGTGGGAAAAAACCCCTCTCCAAAAGAGAAAATAAAAACAAGACAAGATGCATGGATGGAGGACTCAATCATACCCCCCAAGGACTACATACATCATGTGTATACAATAAATGATCCCCCCATAGGAAGGAAAAAGGGAGATATTTTATCCACCCCATAATGAAGAATCACTTGCAAAAATGGTAAGTGTCTAAAGACAAAACATGATCCAATGTCGACAAACAACTTGTCTCCCTTTTGGAAGAAACAAAACCAAATACAAATATATGTACATGCTTCCCATTCTGGATAGGAATTAGCAAGTAAAATCCAAATGTAGGATGAAAATTTCTCTGGAATCTGCTCATGTGTCACCAAGACCTTGGAAGATGATGCCACAAACCAATCAGGAACATGCCCAATCACAATAGGAGGTGAAAAACAAGGTACCACTGGAAATTGATTCTAAAAATTCTCCAAAGACAAAGATGGAGTGACAACAGTTGTACCACAACTATCATCAAATAGAAGGGATATACCCTCAAATATGTCTTTCAAGTCTGAAATATGAGATTCCATGAACAATGAGCCAATGTTCAACAAATATGACACATTTGAGGGTATATCCACCTCAAATTTTGGTGTATATCTGCTTTGATACCATGTTGGTGTCATCCACCTCTCAGGAGCACTATCTGCAACAAAACACCTTCATGAGATAGAGAGAAGAACTATGCTATTTCACCAAAAGAGAGAATGAATTGAGATGCGATATATTACACAATGTATAATAGTGCCTTATAAAGGCAATAAAATATACGACGGGTGGAAAAACTACCCATACGGGAAAAAACCACCTAGGAGATTAACCTAAGTAAATACACTAACATTACCCTTTAATTAACGACTCTCAAAAGCAATGGGTCGACCCTCTTGCATGAGAAATACTCCTATACCATTTCCCAAAGCATCACATTCTATAATAAAATCCTTGGTGAAGTCTAGAGTGGCAAGCACTAGAGTCATGTACACAGCCTTCTTCAGTCTTTTAAAATGTTGGATTAGCAGATTCATTCTAATGAAAAGAATCCTTCCTCAATAAAGTTGTGAGGGTTGTTGCTATACAACCATAATTCTTCACAAATATTTTGTAGCATCATAAATTGTCACCCTTGACAATTTCACACTATGTTTTGTTCCCCCTAAATTATTGAGCCTAATTGACCCTCTAATTTCTTAAATTATGCATTATGAGGCCTATTTTTACCATTTTTCAAAATTGCAAGCATTGAACAAATACATTTATTTAATGCCCCCAAAACCTAAAATCCTAGAAAATAAGGCCAAGACTTGGACACCCTTGGGTGTCTAAGCCCCCCTATTTTGTCCCCCCTATTTTGTCAAGATCCAAATTTGAATATGCTTATATCAGCATTTTAACATTTGAAATTCAAATTACAAATGTCGACTATTAAGATTTAATTTGCAAAAAATTGAATAAATGCCTATAAATACATAGGTATTGCATCATTTCAAAGATGTCTAGTGAAACAAAGGAAAATATGGTAACCTAAAAATAGGAATGTGAAATGGGGGTATGCACCTATCTTCCTTATTTCATTAGGAAAAAGAGATCCCCTAAGGCAATATTGACTTTCAACCCTTAGGTGAGTCAACCTTAATGGAGATCTTGTTGTTTTCCTTATGACTGAGGATGGGGTAAATGAGCCTAAAATGCACTTTTGGGAGATAAATTTAAAATACCAAATGAATGCAATTATGCAATGTAATACTTGAATTATTAATTTAAAACCTTAATCTGATAGAATCTAGAAAGTGTCAATAGATCTGAGAAGGTTATGAATTTATGCACCTATCACCAAAAGCCTCTACTAAGTGTCCTCCTTGGACAAATTCACCCTAGGGAAAATAGGCCTTGCTTTAAGGGTTAAAAATATGCTTTTACAATCCTCTGCTCTTGCATCTGCACTCTCCATTCCTCTAGGTTTCACAATCATAAATTCAGAATTAAATTCTAAAAGTGAGTTTTCATGGCTTGATGACGATGTTGACAACTTTGACAACTTTGCAAATTTGAATTTTTGATGAATCTTCAATCCTTCTTCAACCTAATATATGCAATACACACAAGAGGGGAAAATTGATTGTTTTTGGTGAATGGGGGTTTTCCTTGGTCAAGCCCCATTTTGGTAATTAAACCTTGAAATTAAATTAAATATGAAAGGAATGATGAATGAACACTTGTTATGTTCCAACTCACCAAACCCTTGAATTAAGATCCTTGAAGGACTAAAACTTATCACATCTCTCCAAGGTCTTTATCTTGCATGAATGGCTTGATTGGATGTTGATCTTTTATGCTTGAATCCTGATTGAATGTTTAAAACCTACATCACAATGTTAGCTCCAAAATCATGCATGAATGAAGATAACTTTGACACGATGCTTGATATCTTGAATGCTACAATAAATGACTAAGAAATCTACTCTTGAACACCTTTTCCAATAATATTTTCTCTTGGAATGCTTGCATGAAAACTCTAGGATTTGAATTTCTAAAAAGACCTTGCATTTATTGGTAATTTCCTTAATTTCCCCAAAATTAAACATTACAAGCCGATATTTGAAATTTGTATTTGGATCATAAAAAGGCCACCAAAAACATATAATTTTTTATAATTTAGCAACTAAAGGGGACCCATTCACCCAAGGGCGATAGGTTCTAACCTAAATTGCTAGGACCTAGTCATTTTAGGGAGTTAAAAATGATAATTGCATTAATTAAATACTAATTCCCATTTAGTAAATTTTAATTAATTAGGCTTGCGAATGCATAATTGGGCCAATCAGAAGCTTAATTAAGTCCAATTTATTAAGGGACCCAAACATAGTGTGAAAATGTAGAGTACATTTTTTGACACTATATTGAGCCCCTACTTTAGTGAGAGGATGAGCCCTATGTCAAACTCACACTAAAGTAGTAAAAAAAGCATCAAGATAGGTATAATTATACAACCATTGGAAAGATAAGACAACAAAGGTCAAGGAGGATGATCAAATCCCCAAGATCTAAGATCTCATAGAAAATGAGTGAAGGCACAAAGAGACACATGCCTATGTTAAAGATGCAGCAAAAAGACAAGATACGCAAGCATACAATGTCAAAATTAATGAGAAGAAAGAGAGGAGTGGATCAAGCCTCGACTATTTTTCCTATCAGTATGGATCAAGCCTTAGCTATTTGTCCAAAAAATGTTCACAAGTGGAAACCCATTGTCCACTATGCAAATAAAATATACTCACATGGGCTACTAAAATTCGTTGTCCACTAGGTGAGCCCCAAAAAGTGGCTAATGGGAAAGCCATGCTAGGTCTACAATCTCCCATTGTACTAACCATACCAAATTTATAGCTCTTGATAACTTTGATAAGGTGCAACAGAAATGGTCACAAGGCTAGCAAGTTGCATTATGCTAGACATCCATGAAAAAGGCTCCACTAGCAAGCAAGTTGTGTTATGCTTGGTGGCCTTGAAAAATATAAAGGCTCCACTACAGGAAAGTTTTGTTATGCTTGGTGTCCTTGATACATGAAATAGGAGACTCAAAGGGGTTTTGCTTAATTCATGAAAGGTCTAACCTTAGGAAACATCGTGCCTAATGTCTCCAAGAGAGGACTAGTCAAGGATAAAAGATTTGTAACTTAGGGCATACAATTCATAGCATCACTCCTAAGAGGAATTTCATATGCCAAGAAAGGTCACAATCTTGAAGGAAATTAAACCCAATGACACCACTAAGTAGACACATCATGTGAAGTAAGAAGACCACACTTTCAAGCAAACAATGAGCAAGGATGCATATGCCCCCACTTTAAAGAAATTTCTAAACACCATGTTGTGAGAAATTACTTTAAAGTAGAACACAATAAATTTCAATACATGAAAGCTTTATTCAGAAATCCCTATGTAAAACATATGTTTCCAAGATAGAACTACATCATGAAAAGGAATTTTTCCCCCCATATGCAATCCTAACATAACACATAAGGGATCCATGGATTCGGGGTTAGCGGTTATCGTTGTTGCAATAATATAATCAAGCTTGGAACCATCATCATTCCCCAAATAACTCATGGAACAACGAACACAAAGGAAGAATAACACACACACACACACAGAGAGAGAGAGAGAGAGAGAGAGAGAATAAAGGGAAGCTTTTGGGTCAACATGAAAGAGACATGAATGTATCGACGCCTTGTGTCATCCCCAAAAGGAAAACACAAGACAAGAGATAAAGGTTACAATATATAGAAGAATGTAGGTACAAATAGAAGAATGTCACAACAGATTTGCTTCCTTTGTATCCTTGCACTGACAAAGTGACAAGGGTCATCCAAAGTAGGCTCACAAACATATAAATACATGCCAAGCAATAGTGTGTGGGGGATCACATTACACACATGCAATCAAAAATAACATGAAGACAAAGATAATACTAGTGTAGCACATGTGAGTCAACCTATAGTAGGCCATATGCATCCCAATCTTGTTCATCATATGTGAAAGGTAGGCAACAAGCCAAAGGGACAACGACAAGTGTCGTATTAGGATCATTACCAGTTTCAACACATGGTGAGACACTCCTTATAGGAATACCATTATGGTTGTTATCATCTAAGCTCATGGAAGAGGAAAACAATAAATTTAGCTCATTATGCACTTCCTCGTCAATTTTAGCAATCTCATCATCATCATCCAAGTTAATCATAATAGGGGGCCTAATGAAAATGTCTTTTGAAGTTTCTTGTTGTTTTTGTGGTGAAGGTGGAGAATCATCATGCTTTGTTTCAATTGGTGTTTGATCTTGATTTTCTATTTTATTCTCTTCTTTTAATCTATGATCAATAGCATGATGTTTATGCCTATGCTCTTTAGCATTTATGTTTCTCTTTGTATTATTTTCAAGTTGTGATTGTGTAGGCGAGTTTATCAACCATAGGTTTCTTTTCTTCACACAAGGAAGGAATAGAAGGAACCATAGAAGATTGTTCAACCACTTTCTCTTTAACTTTATATACTTGTTTGATCTTAGGAAGGACAATAGGACTTATTTGGCTATCTCTTGGTCTTTTATAGGAGATGGGCAAAGGATTTTTCATGGGTTGGTCTTGGTTATTTGGAATGGATTTTGGTTCAATCATGGTTTCATCAATGATAGGAGGCTCAATCATGGGTTGGGGCATGTTACTAAGGCATAATTCTGCTATGCTCTTTGCCTTAAAATTTTGATACTATTTGAAAAATAATTCTTCATGAGGCTTAATAGGTTCCTTAGGTTCGGGACAAAATAAATCCAATGAGAAATTCCCATGAGAAGACACAAGATTAAAGCCACTATGGTGCACAGTAAAGATATCATTGCCAAATGGAAATTTTGAACATTTGTGCACTATCGACGGGATGACATCCATGGAGCGTAGCCATGGATAACCAAGATTCACACGGAATTGGTTTGATGATGAGATGATGGAGAATGAGACATTCAATTATTTTGGTCCAACTTCTAAAGGAAGAGTGATCAAACCTATTGTAGGGAAAGCAAAACAATTATTTGTTTTGATCCATGATTTGATTGTTCATAAGAATCTTGATAAAGTTCATGCACAAAATAAAAATTCATTAGTGATCACATTCTCTATACACACGATCAATTATTATCCCATTGTCATTGATTCTTTCGACAATGTAAAGAGGACCATCGAGGTGCATGTCCAATTATGTCATTTTATGAGAAACCAATGTCAAGGGGAATTTTGGTTTGGCCCTTACAAGGTTGGACATCAGTGAAGCTGACCATAAATTATAAGTCTCCTTAATTTTCATTCATATTGTCATTATTTTCATCTTGAATTTTGTCAACATTCATCAAATCATTCTTGGCATCATTAGCTTTCACAAAAGAGAATATTATTATTTGGCATGGGATTGGTAAAGATTTGTAAATTTTGGTTGGGTGGGCCAACAAACTAATTTCCTTGATTATTAACACCACCAATTTGGATGTAATTAGAATCAATGAGATCTTTCACAATATGTTTAAGATGTTTACATTGTTTTGTATCATGTTCATTTTGTCGGTGACAATGACAAAAGGCATTCGAATTGAAGTTTGGAGGTAAGGGCTTAGTGGTATCAATGGATTTAATGGAAGGTAAGGTGACTAAGTTCTTACTCAAAATTTGCAACATGATGGAATGAATGGTATCGGGTTATAGGGTAAACTATCTACTCCTTTCCCTAAATGGATATGGATTTGTCATTTTTATAGCAACCACTTGGGAGTTAACATGTCGATTTGTTTGAGTTGTATTTATTTGTAAAAATCCCTTATTATATTTCTTAAAAGGTTGGAAATTGTTATGGGGCATGACTTCAGATTTTTGAGGATGGTTAGGAGGAGTTTTTGCTTCACAATGACTAACCAAATTCTGATAATCACAAAGGGTAGTGCACAAGTGTGTAAAGGAGGGAAATTCAACATCTCAAGTTTAGATTGAATATTGGTTTGCAAATTTGAAATGAACATTCTTTGAAGGTCAACATTAGGAATCTTAATGTTGATTTGTGAGTAAAGCAATTGGTATCATGTTATGTAATTAATGACCTTTTCATATTTGTTTTATTTACATTGCATTAAATAAACTAAGGTCATCTTGGGACCCATGTGCACTTGGAAATGGTTAAGAAAGGCATCAATACGTTCATTGAATGAATGAATTGAGTTATTTGGTAAAGAACAAAACCACTCAAAGGCAGTGCCTTTCAAGGATTTAAGGAAAATTTTAGCCAAGATTTTATCCTCAAAAATGAAGTCACTACATAAGGTTGTGTATGTCGATACATGGTTACTCGGTTCTCCTTTTCCACCGTATTTCTCAAACCTAGGAATCTCTATGCCTTGCTGAATTTGTGCTCTCAATATCTCCAAGACAAAAGGTTTCTTTTTCAACATATTGTGAAGGTTGGCCATTTTTATTTTGGTTCAATATGGCAATTTTTGTTGGAGGGATGAAACATTTTGTATGATTTGGTTAAGGATGAAATCATTGGTTGTGTTGTGAGATGGAGGTGAATAAGGTGGAGGTGTATATGTATTCAGAGGACAAGTGAATTATAAGTTTCTGAGGGGAGATGGATTAGGAGATATGAAATTTAAATGCACAAAGCTAAAGGGATTCCTAGTGGAAATACCTAAGGTGGTATTGAAATTACTAGTGGGTTGTTTTGTTGTTGTAACAACTGGATTAGTGTATGTAGGAATAGAGGTCATAGTTGTGAAAGGAGGAATTGGATTTCCACCTTGAATTTGAGTGTACCCCAAAGTTTGAGCTCAAATAGCTATTGTAGGAACATGTTTATCAATAATGTGAGCTAGGATACACACAATCTCTATTCCTTGTTCATTATCAAGCATTTTCCTCATGTTATCTATGATAGGAATTGCAGGATCAACAATGTATTCAGAAGTCACTAAGTTTTGCATTTTTTCTAAATTCTCATCTATTTATTTTAGTTCTTATTGAGGGAAATTAGCAATAATTATGTCAACATCAATCACATTGGTTGTGGGTAGGGTGGTCATGGGAATGAGGTATCAAAGCTATGGTCGTGGGTTGACTAGTATCAACACTATGAGTGAAAGAGTTGGAAAACTCAATTTCCATGCCAGATGTAGTAGAATGGGATGGCATGAGTCTCAAACTATGTCTCACTATAGTATTGGTAATAAGACACCAAGTTGTGAAGCACATACAAGTTTCACCAAACCTAAGTGTTATGCTTTGCATAACCAACCCATCTTTTTCCTAGGTCAAAATGGGTCCCCCTTTATGTTTTTTGTCCTTTGTTGTTTTTCAACAAAGTTTGGAGTTTTTCTTCTTCTAATGCTTTTTTTTCCTTTTGTTATGGTGGAACCGGAATGAAATCTAGTTTGAAACTTGTTTTGAGGATTCCATTCTGATCCCAGTCCCACTTGTCTCTTTCTTGGTCTCTTAGGTTTATCTTTGTTGTTTTACCGGAGCCGGAGCCAAACTCGAAACTTGGACAAGGTTTCCAAATCAATTTCCATTCTATTTCTGATCCTGCCTTTCTTTTTGTTGTTTGACTTTACTTTGGTTGCACAATAGTTTTGTGCCTGTTCCCTCCGCGATTCCATGTCCAACCTGCCGCACTAATGGTATTAATTATAGGCACCTCCCATGTATGAAATTGGATTTTAACCTTAATTAAGGTTAACTCGTTGTTTATTATCACTATTTAAAGAGTAAAATCGAACCAGAGTTGCGGTAGAGAATTTGGAAGCGCAATTAAATCGAAGGTGGAAGCGTTTGTACGCGGATTCGCATCAAGGGCCAGCCTGTTGGGTTGCGTTTGGAGGTAGGGTTTTTGTTCTTCTTTTTTTTTTCGTCGTGTTTTGTTTGGTCTATTGTTCTTCGCATGTGTTCATAGCTCTTCGTTTTCAATCGAATCCTTGTTTTTTTCTTTGATTTTATTCTCTTTTGTTTTGATTTTTTTTCTTTGTCTTCGGTTCATCTTTTATTTTACTATTTGTCATTTTTTCTTGTTTGTTTATTTTGCCACAGTCGTTTTCACATTTTCTTCATGCCCGTATCGTGGTACCCTGGGTTTTTGGGGGTGTCCATCATCTGCTACATTATTTTATGGTGTTTTCTTTTTGATCTATGGCTTTACCTTTCGGTTCTTTTACATATCGGCTTGTTGGTTTCAAGTAGGGTTAAGTTGCGCCCTAATTATTGGAGTCGAGGGTTTTTATAAACTAGGGTTTTTTTGCACATCTCTGCTTAATTACAAAATTGTGCCCTAGTTGTTGGGTTTCCTCTCGGTCATATGGGGATGGTTTCATACTGTTATTTTAAGCCTCCTCGGCTTGTCAAGTGACCTCGTTTTTAGGCTATGATGTCATTCATTTTCCTATTGAAGTCCCTAATGATGTCATGGTCTTGTTTAACCGGGATCGGATCCGAGATTGATTTCATTCTCAAAACTTGGTTTGTAATGAATGTTCGACTTCATCTCTGGGCCTGCTTCCGATGAGTTACAGTTTATCAAAATGTTGTTCACCACAGTCAGAACTGAAGGTGGACCGGGATATAAGTTTGAAATTTCTTCATTGTACCAAATCAATGTCCATTTTGATCCCGGTTTCGATTACCATTTCAACTTCGTCTCTGATCCCACCATATGGTTTGTTGAGAGCTCAATGTCTTTTGCCTGGTCCCACCTCGAGTGTATATGAAGGGTAAGATCTTTGACCGGGTTTTTGTTATACTTCTTGTAAATCTAATATGGGGTTTTGTTGCAAAAATTAAAGAATGTCAGGAGCATCAAGGGAGGCTTCTCAGAGGAGTCAACCTACAGAAACTTCAAAACCAGGAGCTAAGCCTAAAAAGGTTAAGCCTGAACAACTCCCTTATACCTTGAGGTATAATCATCGAGGTCCTATCATCACTACTAGCAAGGTGGAGTCTGATTGGGTGGACATAACTGATACAAATCTAGGTTCATTCCATTATGAGGAGTTGTACTTTGAAACATTTTTTGAAGAGGTAACAAGGAGGACCCAAAGAATAGTTGAATCTAGCTTGGCTCATATCACTTTTTTTCCTTTGTCAATCCAATGTCTTGAACTAATAATGACAACAGCTAGAGCCTATAATCTGACTACTAGACAGTGTGTGGATTCACAAGGCAATATCATCATTGATTTAACTCCCCAAATGTTCTAGTTTATGTTCAATGTCCCCAATCCACGGAATCCTAAGCAGCTCAATGAGGCAGAGGCTTTGAAAATGTATAGTAATCATAAGGAAGCCAACAAAGCTCATTTGAATAAGAAATGGATGAGGACTGAGAAAAAGTCTCTAATTAAGCTTCCAGATTAGCATAAAAGGGAAGAATTCTACAAAGAGGTTGGAGACATAATAATGATGTTATCCAAAGTGTTTGGAAAAAGTGATTCTTTTCACTTTAAAGAATGGATCTTTCCATTCATTTAGACAATCTTAGATGATAGGCAACAGTTTTATTGGCCCATGATTGTGTCTGAAAGCATACACAATCAAATGGTTAGAGTGAGGAAACCAAGAGTTTCTTTATGACCTCTTATGTCATTTATGCAGCAGCAACGAGAGGCATTTTTCCAGGCTTAAACAGAGTGGGGATTTTGGGAGAAGTTGATGGATAGATAAAGTATGGAACCATTATAATCAGCTATCCTTGTAGATTTATGAACTGCATTATAGAAGGGTTAATGATGTATTTTTGTATGTCGTTATTAACGAGCTTACGAGAGATGCAGGGTATAGATTGAGTCAAGAGGCTATGGCATTCATTACAGAGTGGGGATATTGGTTTATCCAATACCCCAAGTTTACTTATTTTAGGTTGGCTGAGTTTGATGGTCATCCTCACTTACTCCCTAGATCTTGCAGCAATAGGATGTTTTTAATGGAGTTTGTTTACCAATCCTTGGGGATTAATGCTAAATTTGGTATAAAGCATAAGCTAGTTGTCATAAGTTCCCCATGCAGATGGGTGAATATAGCTGCCCACACCTTGTGGGAGCTAAGGTTATTTGCAATGAATTGATGCATCTGAAATTGGGCTTGTATACCGCTAGGAAGCACTTTGATCCAAAGAAGAAGATGAATGCCTTACTTGCTTTCATCTTTGATAGACACTTCAATCTATTAGAGGACTTCTGGAGTGATCTTCGGGATGAATATGACTTGAGGAAGAGAAATTATGAAAGGTTGCCAATCCCGCTCATGGTGGAATATGGGGTTAAAGTGGAAATTCCTAAAACACTATCAGATGATGGTGTAATTTTGGATCCCTTATATGAGGCACAAAATGTAGGCACTAAGAGTTTAGATCCTGTAGATTGGGGCGCAAAGGAGACAATAGATATTAAGCAGATAGTAAGACCAGTGTTGGATAGAAGTATCCAATGGGTCATGCTGAGAACCAAGGAGCCTAGGGGTCAAACCTCCAACAAAATAAAAGGTGAAAGTACCACACAAGGGTACAAGAGAATGAAGAGAAGAATGCCTCCAAAGGAGCCCTTGGAATTATTCCCTCTTGACATAGAGGAATTTGAACTTGAAGCTTCGGCTCAAGATTTTCCTAAAGCACATGAAGAAGAAGTCCCAACAGGACCTGTGGCCTCAACATCAGTTGTGGGTGAGTCACCATCTCAACTCTCTTCTACAGAGCAACCAAGTGGAGAAATGCCTAGGGGAACCCTTCATAAGGAAGCTGAAATGTTAAAGGGAAAGGAAGTTGAGGTAGAAATCCATGATATAGGGACAGACTTTGAGGGTACTCTGTCAGATAAGGAGACACTAGAGGAGATGCCTCTTGATGAATATTAGCATGTTTTGATAGAAGAGGACTAATTGGCATTGTTTGAAGAGGCTAAGAGAGCATCAGATGTGAAGGCACAAGCTGAAGCATTGCAGAAACAGCAGGAAATAGATGCCAAGGCACAAGTTGAAGCATTGGTAAAGCAAAAGGAAATGGATGCAAAGGCACAAGCTAATGCATTACTCCAACAACATCAATTAGAGGCAAAGAAAAAAGTTGAGGAGTTGGCCGAGCAGCAGCAAAGGGAGTAGGAGCTCAGAGTAAAGGAGGAAAATGACAAATTGGAGATGTTGCAAAAGATCCATGAGTTGGAGGAAGAGAAGGCCAAACAAAGAAGAGAAAGGGAGGCCCTTGAGGCTAAATTTAAAATTATTGAAGAGGCCTATAAGAAAAGGGAGGAAGCAGAATGCTTGCAAAAAGAAAAGGATGCTGAAGAGCTTGCTAAGCAACAACAAAAGGAAAAGGAAGCGTGGGACAAGCTCAAGGATTTGGAGGGAGAGAGAGATAAACTGCTTGAAGAGAAGAAGTTAGAGGAAGAACAGTTGAAAAAGGAATGAGAGGATAAAAGGCTATGGGAGCAGAAGGATAGGGAGGAGGCTGAGAATGTTGCACAAGAGAATGCAGAAAAGGGACAACAAAATGTGCAGGAGGTTGATTCTCAACCTAAAGTTACTTTATTGTAGCCACTATCTTCTACAACTGTTGCCTCTTCCTCTACAGTAATGGCTACCACTCCTAGTGCTCCTACTTGGTTAAAGCTTGATCCTGAGAATAATAAAATAGCTCCACCACAGCCTCTTAATTGGGAAGAAACAATGAAGGAGATAGAAAAGGAAAGACCAAAGAAGAAGGCCAAAGTTCTTCATTCCACAAGGCTCATCGAGGCAGGGGAGATCATTGCAGAATGCACAATTCCAGTGGTGGAGAAGGATAGAGGAGATATGCAGGTGACCGATTATCAATTGGGCACAGTCAATTTAGGGAAGCCTACAAGGAATCAACAAACAAATGATCAAAGACAAACAAAGAAAGGATGAGCTTAAGGCTCAATTGGATCAGCTGCATACTTTCTTAAGAGATTTTTCCACCCCCAGGTCATAATTTGTTGCCTTGGAAATGCCAGTCTTACTCAACAAAAGAGAAGTTGATGATTTGGTAGAAATGAGGAGTAAGTCTGGGATGATGGATAGATGGATAGATAAGCTTAACCACGAAGTGGGTGAGGTGTTGGTAAGCAGTTTTGAAATTCATAAGATAGTGTTGGAGTTGATAGAGGAAATGAGTCACCACACTGAAAATTTAGGAAATCAGGAAGAGGAATATAGGGGGTATGTTCAGAAAATAAAAGATATCAATAAACTGCCAAAGTCAACTTTTCTTGAGCAATCAATCCTTGAAGAAGATAATGCAGATTTCTTGGAAAGAGCCTCAAGCATAATCCGGTTTAGGTCTGATTTCATATATAAGCATAGAAATGAAATTAAAGATGCTAGTAAGGACTTGAATGAGCAGTTGGATGAACTAGAAGCTATTGTGGCCATTTTAGTCAATGTGGACATACCGATTAAGGAGGGCATGCCTTTGAATCAATTAAAGGAGAAATGGGACAATAGGTTTTAGGAGGTCATGCAGAAAGAGGACGATGGAGAGGAATTATTATTAGATAGACTAATGGATGTTAAAGAAGAGGTGAAGGCTGCCAAGAGGGAATTGACCAAATTAAAAGATATGAAGGGATTTGCCTCAACACAGTTGAAGAGAATTAAATTTGAAGACAATTGGGTCGATGGGCCTGATGTGGATATTCTTCAACAAGTCTTCTCCAGTTATAATGAGTACCTTCTTGAGAAAACTACACAGGAATGATTTGGCATCAGGATGATCTATTTTGGGCACATGACTTAACCCTTTTCTCTCCTATTTCATAGGGCAATCAACATTTGAACTAAAGATCAGCCAATCTAATTTTTTGAGGAGGTTTTGGTTCCTTGATTAATGGATCTCAATTTTGATTGAGATGGATTTGTGCTTAAGAATCTCTATATGTACTTTTGAGCTCCATATTATAAAGTTCAGCTGATAAAAGTAGAATTAGCCACCTGATGATAACAGATAGAATTTTTAGCTTTGAGCAAAAGATACTTTTAAAAGTTCATGTTGAATTTAGATACACTTTTTATATAGTTTTATGTATGAATTGAAATTCTTGGATGAGGTTAATGAACCATAATCAATCTGTATGCCAGTGGGTTTTGTTGTGCATAAATCTTTCTTATTTGATGTGAATCAATAGGGGAAACCAGATTATAAAGATTATTTCATTAAATTGTCTATGAATGGAATTGTTATATGTTTGTTGATCTATATTATTTGCAAGGAATGAGGAAGTTTATTTTTGAATCTTGTGGAGTTTTGATGAATGGTTGTGATGATTAAACTAAGCACTGTGAATGTATGCAATGGTATGGATTGTTCTGTCAATTACATCATGTTATGGTTTTGATCTGTTAAGAAACACTCGTTGTTAAGAATATATGTCTGGATGTTAAAGAATTTTGTTTATGTTTTATTGATTTGTGCCTTGATCTATCTTTTTCTATTTATTTAAACCCCCCCCATTAAACATAGATTAATGAATCCAATACAGTTTGTATTCCTTATCACCAGCAAAGGCCCCTTGAATATTACAGTTGCATTGGCCAATTGAGTGACATCAAACAGCTGAGAACCAACTACCAGGACCTTGGAAGTTAGGCTACTATATGTTGTCTTTCTTTTTCTAGAGAAATAGAGTAGAAATATTATATTTTACATTGTTTGTGTCATTTTCACCATCAACACTAAGTGTACCCAAAATGGAGAATTGGCACTAACAAATGCAATCAAACACCCTAGAATATGAAGTGTGATGCAAGTATGTAAAATGAGAGCAATTTTTAGATTTTAAACAAGATAATTTACTGATTATGATATGCAAAAACCTGAAAATGATGTCATTTAATGACAATTTTGGTTTTCAAATAATGCACTCAGTTTGACCAATTAAACTTAATGCAAACAATGACAAATTTTTTTATTTCTAAAACTAAAATCTAGATTTAATAGCAGATCAAAATGAATCAAATAGAGACAAATCATTACCCAAAATTTTGAAACTGCACCTGTATAGGGACTGATTCACCCTAGGGTGAATGGGTCTTAGCACAGGGTTTGCAAAAATTTAAATTTGAGTCTAAGTATCAATGCTAGGGTTTCCTATTTCAAACTACAAACTATTGTTTTAGTGATTGATTTTTCTAGATTTTGATGTATAAATGCAAGTGAAATGAATGACAAATGATGAATAATAAGACACTTTTTGAAATACAATTTTCACTCAATTTTTTAATGTGAATGATTGAAAATACACTAATATGTAAGTACTATGCAAAATTAATGTAATATGCATATAATTTTTTGAGTTTTTTAGATTTTAAAGGATGTAAAATACAAACTTAAAACCCTAAATGAGATGAAAATTAATGTAATTTTAACAACCCTAAATGAAATGCAAACTAGTGCAATGCAATGCAATCTAATGAAAATCCTAGATCTAGGGTTTTAATGGACTCCAATTTTAGAATTTTGATGTACAATTTCGAGTTCACCAAAATAAAAAGGAGGAAAAAAGGGTAACCTAAAAATGGGAATGTGAAATGGGGGTATGCACCTATCTTCCTTCTTTCATTAAGAAAAAGAGATCCACTAGGGAAATATTGGCTTTCAACCCTTAGGTGAGTCAACCTTAATGGAGATCTTGTTGTTATCCTTATGATTGAGGATGAGGTAAATTAGTCTAAAATGCACTTTTGGGAGATAAATTAAAAATACCAAATGAATGCAATTATGCAATGTAAAACTTAAATCATCAATTTAAAACCTTAATCTACTAGAATCCAAAAAGTTTCAACAGATCTAAGAAGGTTATGAATTTATGCACTTGTCACCAAAAGCCTTTGTTAAGCATCTTTTGGGACAGATTCACGCTAGGGTGAATGGATCTTGCTTCAGGGGTTCAAATTTTTCTTCCATAGTCCTCTACTCCCATATCTACACTCTCAATTCCTCCAGGTTTCATAGTCAGGAATTCGGAATAAAATTTTGAAAGTGAGTTTTCGTGGCTTGATGATAATGTTGACAACTTTGATAACTTTGTAAAATTGCATTTTTGATGAATCTTCAATCCTTCTTCAACCTAAGATCTGTAATACACACAAGAGGGAAAAAAAATGTTTTTGGTGAATGGGGGTTTGCCTTGGTCAAACCCAGTTTTGGTAATTAAACCTTGAAATGAAATGAAACATGAAAGGAATGATGAATGAACACTTGCTATGTTGTAACTCACCAAACCCTTGAATTGACATCCTTGAAGGACTGAAACTTAACACATCTCTCCAAGGTCTTTATCTTGTGTGAATGGATTGATTGGATGTTGATATTTGATGCTTCAAATCTTGACTTGAATGCTTGAAACCTACATCACAATGTTAGCTCCCAAAACATGCATGAATGAAGATAACTTTGACACGATGCTTGAGATCTTGAAAGCTATAAAAAATGACTGTGAAATATTCTCTTGAACACCTTTGACAATAATATTTTCTCTTGGAATGCTTGCATGAAAACTTTAGGATTTGAATTGATAAAAAGACCTTGCATTTATAGCTAATTTTATTAATTTCTTGAAAAAAAAAACATTACAAGCTAACATTTGAATTTGGATCATAAAAAGGCTGCCAAAAAAATATTAAAATTTTGAATTTAGCAACTAAAATTGACCCATTCGCCCAAGGGTGAATGGTTCCTAACCTAAATTACCAGGACCTATTCATTTTGGGGTGTAAAAAATGATAATTACATTAATTAAATATTGATTCCCCTTTTGAAAATTACAATTAATTAGGCTTGTAGATGCATAATTGGTCTAATTAGAGGCTTAATTAAGTCTAATTTATTAAGGGACCCAAGCATAGTGTGAAAATGTAAAGGAGTACATTTTCTGATACTACATCTAGCATTAACAAGCATTAGCTAGCAACAAATTGACATTAAGAGCAAGTCAAGAGCAACATTTCAAGGCTTTATTGCAGTAATTTAATATCCAAGCATTATGTTAAATCATGTGAGTTTATGCATTTTTATGTTATCATTGTTTGTGAAGGCTAACCCTTATTGTAGGTCTCCAAGCAATTCAAGAAAACAAGATCCAAGACCTTGAAGTTATGTGCATGAATTCAATCCTTCAAGGAAGCCATTGAAGGGTGGTGAGTTGTAGTACTTTTTTTATTCATCATTCCTTCCTATCATTTATCTTTCCTATCATTGATATTGTCATTATGGAATTAGAAACACTAAGGCGTGATTTGACTAAGGCAAGCCCCTAAATGGCCCAATATTTCTTCTCTTTTTGAATGTGAAAATTCTAGGCTTGAAGAGGATTGAAGTAAGCTTGAAGATAATTTTCCCATTGTTGCATTCAAATCCCTACACCTTGTTAACTCAGAAACTCACCTACAGAATTATCTAACAATGATCTAACAAGTCTGCAAGTAGAAACAAGGATCTCAGATCTAACATCAGAGGACTATAAAAATAAAATAAAAGAGGCATACAAGGACTCAGATGCCCTTGGGCAGCTCTATCCTCATATTCAGACCAACACTAAACTTTCAAGATAGGTATATAGAACTCTACCCTTTCCATATTTTCTTGTAAATCTCTATTACAGTTTGTCAATTGTTGGTATCTTGCATTTTTCATATTTGGGCACATAGTCTAATTAGGTTAATTAAGGTAAATCAATTCCAATCCATTTTAAGACTCAAAAAGATACAGATCCATGTCTGATTGGCTCACCTCCATGGTTGAAAGTCAATCTAATCACCTTGTTGATCTCCATCTTAATGAAAGACTAGAAAAAGACATCCCACAACACAAATTTAAATCCTATGTTTTACACATTAAACTTAGGATTCTCTTTTTGTTTGTTTTATTATCTACAATATCCAGTCAATCCCAAGAAACCCCTTGATTTCTTAATGGTTTTGGAAATAGGCCATTCTATTATAGCCATAATTTTGTTAGGATCCACCTTTACTCCTTCATTCAAAATTATGTGTCCCAAATACTCCACCTCATTAAGACCAAAAGTACACCTAGTCATAGAGTTGATGATCTTTGAGAACTTGTAATTCTTTATCTACATGCCACATTTGTTCTGCCAATGTCTTGCTCTAAATCAATATATCATCAAAAAACACTAAAACAAAATTTCTCAAAATTTTCTTAAAGATGGAGTTCATCAAATTTTGAAATGTAGATGGTGCATTGGTAAGACCAAATTGCATCACAAAAACTCATAATGACCCTAACGAGTCTCGAATATTATCTTATAAATATCTTCTTCCTTAATTAGAATTTGGTGATAACCTGATCCAAGATCTAACTTTGTAAAATACATAACTCCATTCAATTCATCTATAAAATCATGAATAGCTAGAATAAGAAACTTATCTTTGATGGTGTACATGTAGAGCACTCTATAGTTTGGGCACATGCACCAAGTTTCATCCTTCTTACACACCATCACCACAAGTGAGGAGTAAGCATTTTGGATATGCTTGATACCTCTAGCATCTTTTCAACAATCTTTTTGATCTTAATATTTTGTATCCCTAGAACTAGTTGTTTCACATGATCATGATCCCTCTTAGGAGGAAGTCCTTTAGGCTATCTTCAAAAACCATCAAGTGATGATCAATAATTGCTTGTAAATTTGGGTGGGTGGGAGAATTATATTGATAGGATTTTAATGAACATAATTGGGCCACAAATATATCAACTCCTTTCTTAAGTAACCTTTTTAGTTGATGTGATCTTACCATTTGTGGGGACTTTTCCTTCAATCCTCATAGATCTACTATCTTTCCTTCTTATTTAAATCTCATGAATATTTCTTGGATGTTCATCTCAATTGCTCCCAATATGGTAAGTCATTGTACTCCCAAAACAATATTTGTTGCACCCATGGAGATAGTGTGCATTGGTTTATCAAGGTGATAATCTCCCATTGAAATTTTAATGCTATTGTTGTTTCTAGAACAAATAATAGTACCATCATCTACAAGAAAGACCTAAAACTCTGGAGTTAGATGTTTAAAATAATTTAGGTGAGTATTCAACTTTTTGTTGATGAAATTATGAGTACTACCTGAGTCGATCAATGTTACTTTTTTCTTCTTTAAGAAACCCACTACCTTGATAATTTTTAGGGTGATAAAAACTAAGAGTTCATAACAATAAATTATTGGTTGGGAATCATGTGATTCCTCGTATGACTCCTTATCACCCTCTAATATCGGTTCCTCATTTTCTTCCTCACTCAAGCCTTCAATGTAGAATAATTTATTTTTATTGCATTTATGTCCTCAACTATATTTTCTATCACAATTGAACCATAAAACTTTTTCTCTCTTCTCCTCAATTTTTTGTCGACTCAACCTAGTAGGTTGAGGTAATGAATGTGTAGGAGATCTTATTTCATGTACATTTATAATCCTGTGTCGCCTATTGGCCAAAAACTTCTCCTCAGCTTGTCTTGACATAAGTATCACTTGTGACAAGGATTGTGGTTGGAATAAATATACCTCATATTTTATTTGATCCTTTAAACCTCATAGAAATGATTCCTTCAAATTTGATTGTTGCATTCTTCCCTCTTAGACAAAGGGTTTTAAATTGATGATTATAGCCCTTGACTGTACCAATTTGCTTTATTTTAGTGAGTTGGTAGAAGTAGTTATCCATAAAGTTATCTCCATAATGGGTAGCAAGTTCCTCTTGAAAATTTGACCATGTGACCACACAAACCTTCTTTCTCTTCTTGTTACATAACCATTGATACCAAATAAATTGATCTAATTCTAATTATAATGATGCCATAGCCACCTTTTGTTGACTAGGAACATGATGAATATCAAAGAACTACTCCATTTGGCAAAGGCAATTGGTTGTATCCTTGCCATCAAACTTTTTGATATCCAACTTGGGTATGAATTTCCTAGGCATAGGATTATTAAATGGATGACCCTTCTTGAAATCTGAGTCAAGCCTAAATAATTCATATCCAACAAAATCATTATATTCCACCTTATTAGGTGAATCTTCTCCCTTATACTTCATACCGCATGAAAAAGTGATTGTAATTCACTCATATCCTTTTGTATGTCCCTTTTTCATTAATGAATTTTTTTAAGTCATATTCTTCTCTAATGATGAAATTTCACCCTTGACTTTGTTAATTTCATCATTAGGATTAAAATCCTCAATTTCTACTTCATCTTTATTTGAATATTTCTTAGATGTGGTATCATTCTTTTTGCCTCTTGTTGCAAGCCCCATCATGATGGTAGGAAATAATGTTTCAATAAATCACACAAATAAACTCAAAATAATATGAATTTTTTACTATAATTTACCAAGGCATAGGTCACACTTTCCCAAAAAAATCTCTCAAAAATTAGGTTTTTTGTAGCCTTGAGAGTGAATTCATTGGAAACCATAAATTTTCAATAAATCGCTTAATTATGCTTCAATTTCTCTTAAATTTTTCTTGTAGGCTCCTCTATGAATTATTTAAAAACCTACTAAAAATAAGGAACCAACTCTGCAAGATTTGGGAGATATACACTTTCCAAATAAATTGTGTAGAAATCCTAATTCTTTAATAAATCATTTGATTTTGCTTCAATTCCTCTAAAATATGAACTATAGCTTCTTGAATATGTTCTTTAAAAACTCTTTAAAAATAAGAAAAAAAAATCACAAAAATTTGAGAGATATACACTTCCCAAAATGACCTTCAATATCAAGAAAATGTTTTGCCTCTACGGTGCCAAGATCATGCTCTAATACCACTTGTAATAAAACTTACTTGAACAATAGAAGAATATGATAGGAAATGTGCTACAAATAATTAATTAACATGACACTTCAAGGGTTAAAACCTCCAAATATCTCCAATGAGAACACAATTCACATTTTGATGATGAAATAAGACTCACCACCTCTTATATATACGTTATTTATGCTTAGTATATCACCCAAGCCAACTTAGATAACCCTACATAAGCCTTGGGATGACCTGATTAACTAAATAAAAATATAGCAATGATAATATGACTTAATTACGAGTTAATATAGCTAAAATTAAACTATTCATAACCTTATGTACTCTAATATTAAGGGCATGACAACATATTAACTTCATTGACTTCATCAATAGTCACTTGATCTTTAGTTATAGAGCTAAATATTTTCGCTCACTAATTTTTATTTATTGTGTGATTATGCTTACTATCTAGTATTATTTAACTTTACCCATTCTATTCCACTCCAACTTTATCCCATATTCAATCCTTAGGTTAATTTGTACTTAATTATGTTTATATACCTAATTAGCCTGAGGAAAAATATTTTTCCCATATATGTATATTTTGATGAACATGACAAACTTACCCAACCTTAAAAATCTAATTATGTTTTTGTAAATCCATTTAATTATTATTTTACATATTCCTCTAAGTCTAATTTTTATTGGTACTTAGTGCTTTGTTGATTTATATGTTCTTTCTATAATTTGGGGAATGAATTTTTTATCCGTCATTCTACCACCCTTGATTTGACCTAGGGTTTATCCTTTAATCATATTCTCAAATCTAATGTATCTTGTGTACTATCCATATTATTGTTTATGTCAAATACTCCATGTAATCTTTGTGTTTCATGAAGTAAAAGGCTTCATTTAAAACCTAATATGGTCACCCATTATATTGGTAGTGACATCTTCAACAGTGGTTTAACACATGTCAAAGAAATAATTTTCTACACAAATTGCTAGTTTGGATAATGTGGAGAGTCTTAAAATATATCATATATGCTTAATACATAATTTGAATATCATTATCATGGAATAGAAACACTAGAGGCAATCTATGATACAATTTATTAAAGTTAGTTCATTTTTCCCTACCTCTACCATAACCACCTCTTCTACAAAACATGGATCCTATTGCTTCATCCATTACTAGCATACCACTTAATAAAATTGTAGCCAATCCTCTTTCTATATTTCATCCTCCATTACCAATCCTATCACATCATTCCCTACCCAAGCCATGTGTACCTATAATACCTCCTAAGATTGTGATGCCCTTAGAAATCTTTTTTGTTCTATTCGTTTGACCCAAATCATTAGGTCCTCTATTTCTCACATTTTATGTAATACCCATAATAGTCAAAAACCATCCCATTTTAACATCCCAAATTCTACCCTTGATTATTAAATATAAAATATTGATGAAGTAAATAAGAAAGTGGATGATAAGGACACTGGACAAGATGATTCATTCAAATCCTTGACAAACACCACTTGCTTTTGAGATTGTGGTATTTTTATTGCTTATGGGTTTTCTGGCACCAAAAAGGTTTCTATGCATGACGACAAAGGATATCCTAATACACATCTTATACGAAATGAGTAGATTTTATACATGAATATAGATTTCTACCAAAATTATTTCCAAGAACACATAAATATTATGTTATTGAACGATTATGCACTTTACTTTGTGGATCTATTCATTCATTTAGTGATTCAAAAAAGTATTTATTAAGAAATTTAATGTGAATAAAGACCTTAGAATTATAAATGTTGATTTATTTGAGTGTTACCTAGGGGTAAAAAAATAAATAGTGATTATGTGATGATATTTTATTCTATATGTTCCAAATTGATTACACCTTTCCATGATTTTGAGCTTTAAATTGTCTTTATTAGAGAGCTTATCAAACTAATTAAGAGTAGCATGTATCTCAATCCTTTAATTTAATTTATGGATCTATGTGTCATGTCAAAACAATGAAATATAATTTTCTTGCAAGAAATGAAATTTGTTATGATCAAAGTCAATATGCTTCTCACCCTTCTCAATTTTAAAAGCCAAATTATTTTTTTAAGTGGTAATGAAAAGAAGGAAAATATAAATCAAGTGGTTAATACAATTAATTTTCCATCATTTGGGCTATCTAAGAGATGAGAATTTACTAAACTTGATAATTCTATGGACAATGCACTTCAAATGTTATGAAAATCTTATCGCTCTTCCTCTCATTCATTCTATAGACAATTCTCAATCACTCCTTGAATGGTATAGTGAGAAATGCATATTTTAATCATTATTATATTAATGGTAAACTTATATAAAAGCACGTGGGTCTTAAACACAAGGTTCGAGATCTAATTAAGAGTATCACAACCAAAGTTAGAGGTGTAAATGATAATGTTAATCCAATAATTGTACCTACTAATAGTCATTCATAACTCTTTGCATGTACATTTTTAAAACACTCCAACAATGTAGAGGCTATTTCTATTAAGGTTATTAATGTGAATGATAATAATGATGATCATGCTTGTGTTGGTAATATTGACACTATATTTTCTTTTTACATTGGATTGGTTACTATTTCAATTGGAGAAATCACAAAAAATTATTATCAACACCTAAAATCTACTACAATAATGCATTCACCATTTATACACCATGCTAATAAATCCATTTTCACCATACTAATAATACCATACCGCTAATTAGCTAAATAATTTTTATTATTTAAAAATTAATTGATTTTTTTTGTTTATTTAAAATTTTAAAAAATCAATTTTATTCATTAATTTAAAATTTAAAAAAAATTGGGGTTCACCCCGCAGCGTGACAACAAAGTCACAAGGCCCTATTGATAGGGCGTCGCAGGCTCAAGTCTCACCAACTCCCAAGGCGGATAGATGAAGTCTTATCGAATGGTTTTGCTGGTAGTAGTCTAAAGGACCGGTCGATTATGGTGTTCATGCCTCGTCGGACTATGGAGGGATCATATGGCGGATGCTCGGTGAAGGCAGAGGATACGACATGTGGAGTTTGGTGGTGGAGCTTGCTGGTGGGCGTATGGGTGATGTGGAGGGATAAGGAAGATACCGGAAGTGGAGAGATAAGGAGTGAGATGGAGTACAGGGTGAAGGAGAAGGGAGGGACTAGCCCAAGGAGAAAGTGAAGGGGACTGTTGGGAGGCGGAAGAGGTGTGAAGGAGGAAAGGAGCGGAAAGAAAGAAGTGTGAAGGAGGAAGGGGTGCCGAAGGACCCAAAGGAGGAAGTAGAGAGAAACGAAGGAGGGAGAAGGAAGAAAAAAGGAGGGGAACAAAGGAAGAGACTGGAGGAAGGAGGTAGGAGGAGGGATGACGAAGAAAGAGAAGCCCCAAGGAGGAAGAAAAAGGAATGGGCTAGTATTAATACTAGACAAACATGGGGATGAGGTCCCCCACAAAATTTTGGCCTCACTGGTTCAAAGCTCCAGTCAAAAGTGAATCACCAATCAAAAAAATAAATTCATTTTTCATTTATTTAAAATAAATAAATTAATTAATATTCCACATAGCCATCCACAATTGTTGAATTTAGAAAAAAAATAAATTAAAACCACTTGCCTCTCAACCATCCATCCAATAATAAATCTTAACCATTCATAAAAAAGTAACCCTAAAAGTCACCCACTATTAAATAAAGGCATCTAAAATTATCTCAATTGTTCATTTGACAATGGATCTTGATCATTTATATTCCCATTTATAAATTTATAAATGCCCCTCCATCCTTCATTGATCATCAATTAATCATAGGATTGGATTGTAAAGCTTCTAGTATAAATCTATGTATAAATTTATTTGTATTAATGTTTCATATCACACTTTGTGATCCATCATCAAGAAGAATATACAAATATACAAAGCTTAAGCAACCACAACCCATGAGAAAATCCACTCAACAAAGGAGATCTTCACTTGGTAAGTGAGGGTAAAATCATTTAATTTAATTTAATTTATATACTCAATCCAAGATTATGTTGGTTTAGATTAATAATCTTGATATTGTTTAGTTTTCCTCTTTTATCCATTCTAATTTTTAACATGTACAACAATTATTGCAATCCGTTATATATTTGGGGAAGTATTCATGATACATCTCGTACTCAATTTTTTATAGATCTTGCATGTCGGTATAATATTTATACCAAAGAGTAATTATTTTACATCCATATCAACAACTCTCATTAGTAGAATTCCTAGGTTGAACCAACCATCCCCTTGAAGGGACTCAGTCAAATGGGTTCCACCTCATAGCAATATATGTTCAAACTAAAATTTTATGGCATCTTAAGGGGTAACCTATGACCATTAGTGCAAGTCATGTCACTAGAGAATCTCTAAGAAGTGTGATAAAAGTAATCTACATTAAGACAAAACTTAAAACAAACAATGAAGTTGGGGTTGAGGTCTTCATACTTGGTCTCCAACTAGTGAATTCCTATAGTCTTGATTTGATCATGATCATAGACAATTATTTGGAAATTATATTATATATCCATAAGAGACAATCAACTTATTAGAGAATTAACATCTTAATTTAATCATACATGATATTGGATCACCTATCATCATTCATATCCAAAAATCAATACCATGAAGAGAATAAAGTTTAATGTTGCTTATTAAATCAATATATTGACACTAGCAAAGAAATAATTAGTGATAAAATAAATTTATAGCTAAAATTAAGTAAAATCTAGAACCAATCCCATGTCACACACAATGACAAAATATCATGTAGAATCACTTTCATATTTCAAATGTAAGTTGGAAGTAACACATAATGCACCTCAACAATTGTATTCAAAAGTTCCTTTGTATTGTAATAATATCATGGAGCTCTTGAGCGTGCTCTACAATTTTAAATATTCTTTGCTATTTTTGAGGGTTTTTTTTAGATGTATCGGCCTGGTGGGGGGCCCAAGAGGGCTCCCCCATCCAAAAAAATTGTTCCTCATTTTTTTGTTGCATGGGGTTTTGTTGCCTCTTCTTCTACGGGGGTTACAACCCGTACTCCTACCAAACTCCTGATATCTCCATCCTATATGTTGGATTCCTTTTTCTTTGAAGAGGATCCAATATCTTTTATGGACAAGCTAGTAGGAAAAATCCTGCTTGCTATGGATAATTAGGGTATGAAGACTACCTCTCGCTCTGTCGACGATCTAGAAGTGGAAGTACTAGAAGAGCTAATGAATGAAGCCATTGAGAATCTAAATTTGTCTCTAGTGGGAAATTTCTTGGTGTATTGTCCTAACATAGACCAAGTAAGGAAATGGGATGATTCTATTTGGAATCTTAAAGGGTAGTGTTTCTATTAGTTCTATGGCTAAAGGTTTATTTATCTTTAGCTTTGTCTTACGTGAATATCTAATTAAGGTGCTTACAGGAGGGCCTTGGGCATTTGACATTGGTTTAAAAAAAAATTCTCTCTATAAATGGAAACCAAGTTTTGACCCGTTTGCTAACATAGGAAAGGTTTTCCCCACCTGGGTCTGTCTCTCAGGTCGTCCTTTAGAATTCCGTAATAATGGTATTTTGAAGGGGATTTTTTATTCCTTTGGGAGCCTATTGGCTATTAATAAGGTCACTCAACTCAAGAATGAATAGATTTTTACTAGAATTTGTGGTAATGTTGCAGTTAAAAATTTCCTCCATAACTCTATTGCCTTGAATTCTAATTTTGGAAAATGGATACAACCATTGGAATATGAAAATGTGAAAGCCTTCTATTAAATTTGTAAGAAGTTTGGTCATTTCCAAGATACTTGTAATATGAGGCTCCTGGACTTTAAAATTGGTCGGGTGGGTTCAAAGTTATTCTCCTCTTCCCAAACTAATGATATGGTGATGAAAGAGAATGTTAATCTAAACCTCCTAAAATTTGGCCCACAAAAGGTTTCTTCAAAGGGGGAAAAGAGTCTATTTTGTGCTCTTCCATAGTGGAGATCAAAAATAAAAATAATGAAGACAAAAAATAGGTAACCAAATTTGTGGGGATTAATTATTCACCCCTAAAGGAAGTAATGGTCATTCTTTCACAACCTCCTATTGAATAAGGAGAATCATTTGTCCCCTCTAATGGGCTTAACCAAAGCTTTTCGCAGCCTCAAATTGAGATAGTGAAGGAAAAGAAGGAATGAGAGAAGGGTTTTGATCCTAATCTTAAGAAAGACAATAAAAATGATACTTTAATAGTTTTAGAAAACAAAACTAACATTAAACTAGAAGATAAATCTGAAGTTCTTGAGGAGGGTGAGATTGATTCTCAAATAAGTATGGGAATGATCTCCTCCCCTCCAGGTTCACTCCAAGAGAAACAGTTATAAGGAGATAATATGCAACTTCCTTCAAACCAAAACAAAAATATAATGGATGCCTTGGCCAAACTAGGCTTCTCTTCATCTCCTATTTAGGGTACAACTAAAGAATATTGGACATAAATTAACTCCAAATATAGAAAGAAAAATAAACTTGATGTGGGAGGAGGGAACAAAGTGGGAAGGTCCTCCTAGAAGGAAGCCAAAAATAAAGATATTCGCACAAATGTAGCCTCTAGAAAGCAAAAGACTCTAGAGCTACTTTTGGTTCTAAGTTGAAAAAAGAAGTTGTAAAGGAAGTTGTTTTCCATTTGTAGCATCAAGGTGGTTTTGGTTTCTCTTGTTACTTTCTCATGAAGATGCTAGCTTGGAATATAAGGGGCCTAATCAATCCCTATAAACAACATTTGATTAAGACTTGCTTGGTTGATGAAAGACCAGATATTTTATTGATTTAGGAAACCAAAATGAAAAAGGAAACTTGTGATAAATTTTTTAAGAAGTTTTAACCAGTGCTAAATTTATTGTCAATGATGTTGATGGAGCATTAGGAGGTATAGCTGCTTGTTGGAACCTAGTTAGATTTAAGGGTTCTTTGGGGTTTTTCAGTAAGAACTTCTCGTTAGCCTCTCTTGAAGATCTTGTCACATCCAAGAAATGGAATCTGTTAAATATTTATGGGCCTAACTCCCACCTGTATGGGATTTTCTAGCCAATAAAATAAGCAACAACAAAGAGGATTATTGGGTGTTGGGAGGGGACTTTAACTCTTTGTTATTTCCTTCTAAGGAAAAAAGGAGGCTTGGAGGATTTTTCAGATAACATGATGGATCTATTAGTGATAATAGATTTCCATAATCCATGTAAATTATTGTTGAGATTTTCTGGCTTAGATGCAAAAAATACAACACAATCTAAGCTAGAAACTCTCAGCAATGATGGATCTAGCTGGGTTTCTTAACTCTGTTGGCCTCATTGATATTCCTTTCATGGGGTACTTATTCACTTGGTCTAATAGACACTAGGGAAACAACCTTGTTCAAGTTAAGCTTAATCGATTTCTTATTTCTTCCAACTAGAACATTGTCTCGGCTCTAACCTTATCTGTTATTCATGGATCTGGCTCGAACCACAATGCCCTTCTCCTTAAGTGCGAGGATAATTTTGTTAAGGTAACTTTACCATTAAGATATGAAAGCATATGGAATTACCACCCCAACTTTAAGTCTCTCATGGAAAGATAGTGGAATAAACCTTTTATTGGAACCCCTATGTTTCACTTGGCTAATAATCTCAAGAAAATCAAGGAAACGATCAGAGGATGGAACAAGTTTTCTCTTAGAAACATCTTTCATAATAAGAAATCTATCAAAGACAACATCAAAGAGGTGCAGAATATGATGGAAAAAGGTGATGTCGATGAGGCTATATGCAACAAGGAATGTGATTTAAGGGCTCAATGGTACAAAATCAATAAGAAGGAAGATATTTTTTGGAAACATAAATATAGAGTTCAATGACTCTTTGAAGGAGAGAAAAATACTAATATTTTCCACCAATCAACCATGAAACATAGAAAAAGAAACAAGATTAGATATCTTATAAAAGATGATAGCTCCATCTTGAATTCGGGGGAGGAAATTGCAACAAAACCTGTCTCTTCTTCTCTGACTTTCAAAAGGATCTTGAGGCTGAATTTGATGAGCTGGAATGACTTCTTCAAGTGATTCCCAAAGTCATGTCTAAACAACACCTTAAATACCTAGCTAAATTTGTTTCTCTCTAAGAAGTTAAGGTTGTTGTTTTCTCCTTTGGTGCATACAAAGCCCCGGGGCCATACGAGTTCCCTCCTATTTTTTTCCAAGAGTTTTGGGATATTACTTCTAAAGACCTCTTAAATAAGTTGCTCATGACTTCTTCAAATCTAGTAGACTTTTAAATCAGCTCAACTACACTTTTATTACTCTTATCCCTAAAAAAGAAGTTTCATCCATGAAATATTTCAGACCTATTAGCCTCTACAATACCACTTATAAGATCTTTTCTAAGATAATTGTTAATAGATTGAAGGTGGTTCTGAAAAATATGAGTTTTTTTAACCATAAAGGTTTTATTCAATGAAGGAAAATCTTAGATGTTTCTGTCTATACTCATGAGGTGTTCAACTCTATGGATCTCAACAAGAAACAAGGGATGGCATTGAAATTAGATATTTCAAAAGTGTATGACAAGGTGTCTTGTCCATTTCTTATAAATGTCTTAAAAAAAATTGGGTTTAATGGAAGATTCCTTAAATTAATCACCTCTTGCTTCATGACCACTAAATATTTTGTTTTGGTGAATGGAATCCCTAAGGGGTTCTTCTCTTGTGGGTAGGGTTGAAGACAAGGGGATCTACTCTCCCTATACCTCTTTATTGTGGTTGCGAAGGTTCTTGGTAGAAACATTCAAAATCTCCTGGATTATAAGCTGTCAAAAGGGTTCAAGGCTACTTCCTCTCTCCCTCTGACTACTCATCAACAATTTGTGGATGATACCATGCTTATCAAAGAAGCCTCAGTTGTTGAAGCTAGACATTGGAAATCCATCCTCAATAATTATGCAAAAGCCTTTGACCGGCATATTAACTACAACAAAAGTACAATTTACTTCTTTAATATTAATCAAATTGTTGAAGAAAGGGTGATGCAAATACTTGGGTGCTAGGATGTTGCTCTCCTTGATGCTTACCTTGGTCTCCCACTTATCCATAAGAAACTGAGTAGTAACTATTGGAATTACATCATTGAAAGGATTCAAAAAATGCTGGTAGGTTGGAAAGGAAAACTCCTAAGCTAAGTTGGGAAGTTGAAACTTCTCAAAGCTTCATTGCAAAACATACCAATATATTACCTTTCCCTCTTCAATATCCATTTCTTCATTGCAGAAAAAATTGAAAAGATCCAAAGGAGGTTTTTTGGTTGGGAAGAGAGGAAAGAAATAGGATGGCCCTTGTGGGTTGGGATAAAGTTTGTGCTTTGAAATGGGATGGTGGTCTTGGAATCAAAATGTGGAAGTTGGGAAGTTGAAACTTCTCAAAGATTCATTGCAAAACATACCAGTATATTACCTTTCCCTCTTCAATATCCATTTCTTCATTGCAGAAAAAATTGAAAAGATCCAAAGGAGGTTTTTGGTTGGGAAGAGAGGAAATAAATAGGATGGCCCTTGTGGGTTGGGATAAAGTTTGTGCTTTTAAACAGGATGGTGGTCTTGGAATCAAAATGTTGAAGATTTTTAATATAGTTCTTGTTGCAAAAATGGGGTGACATCTATTGGAAGGAACTAAAGATTGGGTTAAAATTATAAGAGCTAAATACTTGGGAAATAGGGAGTAGGTTTGTCTCATTAGAGTTGAAGAGCTACCTTATGGTTCAGTTTTCTAGAATAATATTCTTAAAATAAGAGGAGTGTTAAAATGGGAGTCAAAAAGAGGATTGGAAATGGTAAAAACATTGAATTTTGGGATGATATTTGGTCTAAAGGTTCTACCTTATCCTTTATTATACATCTTATCCAAATGAAATGTAAGCTCATAAGAAACCTTGGAAATAAGGTTACTAGGTATATCAACTGGGATGGTCAGAAACTACAATGGATCAATTTCAAAAATTACTTGAATGGTGCTAATCCTAGAGGAGGGAGACAACAAAATTGGGATTGTGCATTGCACACATTAATCAAACTAAATGGGGAGGCCGACTTCTTTTCAAAAGATAGAGAAGATGAATGGATTTGAACAAAAATCCCTCTGGGAAGCCTATTTGTGAAGTCTATTTATGAAGTTATGGAGAAACATCTAATCCCTAAGGATGATTTCCATTGGAACCTAGCATGGATAAAAAACTTGATCCTTAAGGCAAACTTTTTTTGGTGGGCAGTTGCTAAAGGTAAGATCATCACTACTAATAATTTAAATAAAAGAGGATTCCAATTTGTTAAAAAATGTTATCAATGCAATGAAGATGAGGAGCTTGTAACATAATAACCCTTCTATGGAGTAAAAATTTCTAATTTTTCACCATATGAGTAAATAAACAAGTAACAAACCATTGCAATAAAAAAATTATTTTTCTTTAATGATAATTTCCAATCAAGATGCATAACATATTACAACATGAATTCCTTTTCATTTCATATAATACATCAATGTAAGAAAACATACATTTACAAACATAGCTCAAAGAGCTTTAGAACAAATAGTTGTAAGACAGTCCAGGATCCTTCCTTTCAAATCTTGGTTCTTTTGTCGCTTGTTGTGGAGGAGAAGCATCACTCAGCTACTTTTTAGCCAACCACAGACTCACAATGTGGTCCCTACACATCTATCATTCGATAGATGGCCCTTCCCTTCAATAAAGAGATTGGTAGAGTAATCAATAACGACAACCAACTAAGCATAGTGTTGTGTCCTACATAACTAGAACTTGCAATCCCACAATCTTTGTCTAGCATGTAATACTGGATCACAGTGAACTGACAATGAAGCCAAAGGTCATCACACTACTTTGGCCAAAGTGTTTCATTTAGTATGTTATATTGAGGGTCATTTATCACATACACCACTCAGGTCCGATTTGAATTAAGGCTATCTTAAGCTACACATAGGTATTTCCTTCAATGGATAGTTTATCATCCTAGATAACCTACAACCATATTAATCTAATTGGAATAAACTTAATTAACTAGTAAGTACGCAAGCTAGGTATTTTCGTTCAATGGATAGTCCTTCATTCCAAATATAACCTATATACTTAGATAATCCTACTTACTCGTAAGTATTTAAACTTCCTCCCATACTGGATTATCTCTCTTAGGAGTAAACATAAATTTTCCTAGTTAAATCAATAACTTAGCTAAATACACTATATGTGCTTTTCATGTTCAATTATACCTAGTATATAATACCTATGATAAACACCCATCTCCTACTATGGAGTACTTAAAAACACAATATGAAAACAACATAATAGCTTCAACTTTCCTTTTCAAAATATTCTACATACTCTAATGCATATATTGGAAAAGGCATCTTAATCATGTATGCAAGCCACATTAATCAAAGTAAAATAACAAAGAAGTAGATATCCTCATGCCTATTATCGCTTATCCAACTAAAGACAACAATACAACCCTCTCCAACAACAATTAGCTTGATATTAAGCTTCTCACAAACACTCTATCTCACTTGTTGATAGCTTACTTCTCTCAAACAACAATGTTACCTCTTACTCACAATAGAACACTCTCAATATCTCACTCATAAAATAAGACAAGTATGGATAGTATAATTCAGAAATAATGAACTACAAAACATGTATAATCTCTTGGGAAATAATGTGTCCCTCACAAATGAAATGGTTCAGCTATTTATAGAGCAACCAAGCAACCTCAAAGCCTACGGTTTAGGCATGCAAAATGACAACAAGCTCCATGCAAACCATCTCATCTAAAAGGTAGTGAATTCTCAATCTAATACTCAGCTTATTCACCTATAGGTCGACTTGTTTTGTGACAACAATCTGAAGACTAATTCAATCAACATATGCATAATTCAAATCATCACATAGAAAATAATTCTACAACAATTCAGACTCAAAGGTGGCACCAACTCCAATTCCTTTTCCTAAATATTAGACATCAACCAAGTCAAGTATATGATAGACAACAAAATCAAATGTACTACAACGAATTGTATCGTGTCCCATTCATTATGATAATTGGTTTCCATTAACAGTCATAAGCTATTAAATTGGCCTCCATTGACATAGTCAATATCAAACTCCACTTCATAGTCTCCATCGACTACAAAACAACCTTTAATATTTTGGCTTCAATAAATAAGAGATAGTCGATTTCAATTAACATATATAATATGTTAAATATATCTTATTATATATAATATATACATATATATATGTGTGTATATATATTTATATATAACCATTAATATATATTTACATATATATATATATATATATATTGTAAGCCTATAATGTAGCATACATCTGATATATGTATATATATCCGATATATATATATATGCATACATACATACATATGTATATATATGTTTGATATATATATTATATATGTATGTAGACACCTAAAATTGACCACTTCCGTATGATCATAATCCCATCATTTATTCGCCTAATCCATCTATAGTAATTAAATGACATATTTAATTAATATTATCCCCTTTCCTTAAGGTTCCCAAAATTATTTAATTAAATACTTCATCCTTTACCATTTCCTCTCTAAATTAAATAAATCAATCAATTTATTTAATTTAGTCAATTATCCTCTTCAATTTTAAATTCATTCATTCTCTCTCCTTGTCCCATCCTCCATGACCTCTTCACTAATCTGGGTTAATCTAATTAATCCTTCATTAAGATGTGCATATCCATTATTAGGATTAATGTCACATCCTCCATATCTATCCACTTGCCTCTAATCATCATTAATTAGTCTAATCACCCGTTTGCACAATCCTAATCCTAATCACTTACCTTTTCTAACATGTCCTTAGGTCAACCTTTCATGGTACTTACCTTTTTTGGTTTGACCTCTTCCCCACGTGAATTAAAAATTCACACTTATTCCCCCCATGCATTTTTCTTCCCCATGACCTCTCAAAGGTCACATCATACACATTGTACAAAGACCTCTTTTAGGGGAATCTTGTCTTACCCTTTGGTTCCTTCCAAGAAAGTGAATTAAAAATTCACTTTTATTCTTCCAAGGCCTTCCCCATTCCCCATGCTGACAGGGGTGGACTTTCTAAAAGTTCTCACTTGTCACTTTCAGCCCTATATGGGGCCAAGGAATGCCTTTTTGGGGAAATCCTCTCACATCCCAAGGTACTTGCAAGTACCTTGGGACCACATGGTCTTTTCCATGTCACCTTGTACCCTTTCCATCTCACCATGTCCTTAGACACTTCATCCTCCACATGGCAAGATGTGAGGGCCTATGAGTCCTCAACTCACCAAAGCCCTCCATCTTGGCCATGGTGGCTCAATCTTGACCGTTGAATCCTCTAGAGAATTCAGATTCTTCTATAAATACCCCCCTTTTTTATTCATTAAGGGATCTTCATGCATTATTACCAAACTTATACTCTCAAGCCATTTAGCCATTTTAGCCATTGTTATTGCAATTCACCTACATTGTGCATCTTGCATCTTAGCCATTATTCCATTTATCCATCCTCATTGATCACCCAACTACCATTAATATCACAAGTTTTCCATCAAAGAGCGCATATTCAAAGCATCATCAAGGGCCAACCAAAGATCAACAAAAGGGAGAAGGTATATTATCTTGTTGTTATCTTTATCTTTCTTTATTTGTGTTCAACGTAGCCCAATCTTGAGGTGTTAGGTGTCATTTGTTTCTCTTGCATTCTATTTTGTTTTGTGTTTTTAGACTAGGATATTTCACATGATCACATTTCTAGTACGCCTAGTGGGACCCACAAATGGGTATGTTTCTTTTAAAGTTTGTTATTGTTTGCATTTTTGCAGGTTCAGGTGACTCAGAAAGGCGACCTTTCCCTAGCAGGGGTGACCTTGCCCTAGCAAGGGCAGCCACACTCCGGCACACATGCCCCTCTACAACAACGTCATCATTTCTAGCCCTCTATCTGACCTGAGGGGCGACCAGGTCCTACAGGGACACTTGTCTGCGAAAAACCAGCATCAGAAGTTCTCTATTTTTACTAGAGGGGTGACCAAGCCCTAGCAGGGGTGACCATGCCCTAGTAGGGGCAACCACACCCTAGAAAGGGTGGCCACACCCAAGCACACATGCCTCTCTGCAGTAGAACTAGTGTTTCAGCTCTTTGTTTTCACCAGAGAGGCAGCCAAGTCCAAACAAAAGGTAAAAATAGTGTTTTAGTGCATTTTAAAACTCTGTTTTCTATCATTTTGTTAATACTGACCCCCTAACGTGAGTTGTTTGTGATTGTGAAGGGTTTTAAACTTACGTTTGTGCAGGAAGTTTACAATTGACGAAAAATGGTGGAAAAACTACTAACTTGTTTCCTGCAGGATGAGAGGACCAAGACCCTTAATTAGTTGTTTGATTTCATCTTTTTTTACACTAATTAGGAACATAGACTAAGTAGGGGATCAAAAAAATTGCTTGCCTCATCTGAAAAGTAAGCTATCAACATATCTGATCCCCTTGCGCCATTTGGAAATCCTGGGTGAAGAGAAATCATAACTTATTTAGTTCTTTGTGTTACCCAAGGGGGTGGGAATCATTCAAGCTTTCCCCTTGCACTTCGTGTGAGCCTGGGGAGTAGCTGAAACTGACTAACATCTTCTTTTAGTGGGACCTGCTTGGGGATTTCATCACCCTAAGGGACGATCTCGACCACATGTACCGGTGGGGTATATAAAGGGGGTAGGCTAAGGTTGTACCCTAATCCAATCACATCGTAATTGGCAGAGCATCGAAGCTAGGGTGATACCTAGATAGACGTGAAGAGTTGTCTGACCCTTTCAGTATCTCGTTGGGGTTCCCAACTCACACTTGGGACGGACTGGTGTTCATGGATTGTGTCTCACGTACCAAGCGTATATCGAGGACTCCCTAGATTGCCTTGTTTAGCCTAGGTAGAGGACCGTGTTGGCTATACCTTTCTTACTAATCTTAGGATTGTGCTGCTTAAACTATATTTTCTGTGTAAAACTAGTGCATATCTTACAAATCAAGTCAGTATTTCCATTTTGTTTGTTGTTTGAAGTATTTTTAATCATTTTCTATAGCTATTCTTTACCTACGTCAAGTTCAGGTTTGTCAACAGGGGTGACTAGGCACTAGCAAGGGTGAACTTGCCCTAGTAGGGGTGATCTTGCCCTACCAGGGGTGGCCATGCCCAAAATAGGTCATTTCTCTGCATCCCCTTCGTCATTTTGTCAATCTGTTCCCTGTATTTTGAGCATCCATTATGTCATTCCATCAACCCATTCCTCCTTTTAGAGGGTTCATTTTCCCATTCCGTCAACCCATTCATCCACCTAGAAAGTTCTTTTTTTGTTTAGGGAACCTTTTCATCATTTAGGGAACCCATTTTTCTGTTCAGGGAACTCATTTTTTCTGTTTAAGGAACCCGTTCATCATTCAGCGAATCCGTTTTTCCGTTTAGGGAACCCGTTTCATCATTTAGCAAGTTTGTTTCACCATTTGTTAGGCTTGTTTGGTCTCGTTCTTGATTTGGACAAGTTCATAAACCAGTCGGGCGACCAGGCCCTAGCAAGGGTGGCCACGCCCGGGCACACACACCTCTCTACAATAAAATCAACATCTTTGGCTCTTTGTTTTGTACAATCAACCCTACCAAAGCCCAAACAGTTGGAGACCTTAAACCTAGTCATTTGTTGTGATCTAAACACTTTCATCCCCGTTCATTAACTTGTAATTCATCCTTTTATCCATTTGCATTTTCCAAAGGTCATTCAGTCATCACCTGCATCATATAGGTACTCTTAGAGCATCTCTAGGTGGCAACATCCATCATCGCTTTATCAATCCAAATCCTTTGAACTTCATTTGCAGTCATTATATGAATTGACCTAGGTGCCTGAACCTGATCGTCATCCTTGAACATCTACTTAGGATCGCTATCCATCCTAAGTCGATCATCATCCTCAGACCTATCAATCCCCTTTCATCTCAAGGTGGATTCGGTGTCGTGATCATCAGTTCATCCTTTAATCTGATCAATCAACACCTTATGTCACCTAGGGTGATCTTTGAACCTAGTTTAGAAACCCTTCCAATCATTTGATCTTTAATTCGATTCCATCCAATCCTATCAATCATCTTATCGATCAAATCCAATCATCCAATCAATTGATGCATCATCAATTGATTCATTATATATCCTATCAATAAATCTATCATCCAACCAAATCTTATCCATAATCAATCCAAATCATCATTTTGATCATCATTTAGAAGCTTAGTTACATCTCAGATCACTTAGCTATTTTGCACACTCATGCTCATTCAAACTTGTTCACAAACAAAAAATCAAATGGCAGACCAATAGACCCAAGGTTCCCAACCAAATATGCCACAAGATCCTAACAATTTTCCCAACATCCCACAAGATCACCATAATGGTACCTCATCCCAATCCAATACAGACATCCAGAACACCACACCACCCAGTGACGAGCACATGGTAAATCAGCCTAAAGTCACCGTTGATGAATACCTTAACGACCTTGTCAATGTCCAGATGATAGATCGTCTCCTTAATGAACGTGGAGATAAAATCCTTGCCACTCTACTCATGAGAGGTGTTGAACCACCATCCAATTTTGATGCGTCACAATATGCTGGTACCAACACTCTTCCTGCACCCGTCGATCTGCAAACTTCACAAAATGTCCCAGGGAATTCATATGTCCCTGAAGGTGCACCCACTAAGAATTGGTATCATCCTGAATTTGGAAATGTTGTGATACACCAAGTCATTAGTTATCCTCATCTCCCAACCGCAACCTCTGCAGTTGAACCCAAGCATCATGATCCCTATGCCTACGGCATGCCATCCTACATCCCATCCGCTCCACCACTCCCAGTTCAACATCCTATTCAGCCACCTATCAATACTAGGGGCATGCCTACCCCTACATCAATGCCACCTCTGGGATCTGCACCCACTAACAACTTCTCACCACCCGCATTACAGTAGCCTCCTACCAATCCCCATCAATCCATTCCATTGCAAACACCACCTCAAAACACTACAACAATTGTTGCTTCATCCCTACCACTTCATCAGCAACCACCGCAGCACAACATTTTTGTCCTGCAGCAAAACATCTCGGCTCCTACACAACCGCCACATCATGTAACACAAGCAACATCCCAACAACCACAACCGCTGCATGGCACTTCAATAGCTCACCCATCTCACCAACAACAGCCACAACAGTGACCTCCATAGCAGCATATACATATCCCTATGCAAACGCAAAATAATCTGCTCACAAAATACCTTTACCATCCATCCAACACATACACTGCTCCATCCCATCTCAATTTAAATCCTCATTAGACCAGTCAAAACCAAACACGGACCCTACCGACACCTTACATTAATCCTCTGTAGTCACATAATAGTCCCTACCAGCATCCATCAAATCCATCCCCATACATCACACGATGGCCAACCATTGTGCAACAATAGCAATCTTATCCACCCTATCTCCAACAAAAACAATCCTACCAGCAAGGTGCACCTTTCGTCTCTTACTACCAACAACCATCATCATATCAACAAGGGGGTCCTACCTCTTTGTATTATCAACATCCTACACAATAGCAGGGTGCTTCACCCACTTCTTACTACCAACAACAACCACCCTACCAACAAGTAGCTTTCGCTCATCATAATCTATCATCCTCCTATCTGCCATACATCAATCCACAACCCACTTATACCAATCAAAACCAGCAAGCGTATTCGTATGCATCCCAACCCGTTTATGACCCAGCCACGACAGTGCCATCTTCATCACACCAACAATACTATCCATACAATCAGCCTACCCCAACTCTTATAGCACCCATTAACAAAGACTTGGAAGAAGTCAAAGTTGTGTTGAAGGATTTACAGGTTGGGATGGGCAAGTAGTCATTCAAGTTTGAGGACATTTGTCCCTATCCATTTGATCCCTCCATTTCCTCGGTTCCCTTCCCCAAACACTTTGAAATACCAAAATTTGATAAGTACAAGGGAACCAAAGACCCCAAAGCTCATCTGCAAGAATTTTATGCCCACTACCAAGAGGTCATGCACAATGACAACTATCTCATCTGACTATTTCCTAAGAGCCTACAGAGGGTCACCATTAACTGGTTCATGGGCCTTGAAAAAGGATCCATCAAATCCTTTGCACAACTATCAAAACAATTCATCTCCCATTTCTCCTTGAATCTAGAGAAGGATATTGATACGCTTGATCTCCTAAAAGAAAAATAGCGTGATGGAGAGACCTTTGCAAGCTATCTGCAAAGATGGTGAGCCTTAGCCAGCCAGATGAAATTCCCACTACAGGAAAAAGACATGGTTACATTGTTCATTGAAAATTCCCATCCAAACATGGCTCACAACTTCTAACTCCACTGCATCACTACCTTTGCGACACTCATGGAAAAGGGTCCTATCCTAGAACGAGCCCATGTTGCTAAAGGGTTGGTCAAAATTTTCAATTCTGATAAAGAGCTATCCTTTGGAGATAAACCTCATTATTGGAATAAGAATAAAAATGTTGTCAATGATGGTGTCACTGACACCAAACATGTCTAGGTGGCTACCACCTTGGTAAAATATCCTCCTCAACAACAACATTCAATCCCAAATTCCATAGTCATGCCCCAAGGAGCACCCTATCAATAGTCAAAACAAAACAACCAAGGGGGAAATAAACATCAGTTTACCCAGTTGGGAGAACCCCTTAGCGTTTTGTTTAACAAGCTCCTCCAAGAAAACTACCCCATCATGTATCCTATAACCAAGACCCTCGACGAATCTAAGCCTAAACCAACTTGGTCCAAAGACAATGAGTATTGTCAATTTCACAAGATTAAGGGACATACATTGGACAAGTGTCAAGGTTTAAAAACCTACATCCAGGGTCTCATAGATCGGGGTGAAATCCATGTGGATGCTAACATGACATCTTCGTCTAATGCTCAACTTCAAATATATCAGAATGGTTATTCCAAGCATAATCAGGGTCCTAGCACATCCAACTCCAATCTCGGACCTAGCAACAACAACAACCAAAATAACAACACTAATAACGCCACTTACAAAAATGTGACATACAATTACCAAGGTCTTATCACATACATCGAACAAGTGGATCCATGTGTATCCATGATACACGTCAAAGGAAAAGATCCACAATGTGTTGTTACCACCCATCACACCCGCATCTCAGTTATAGCAGCCCCCACATCTACCCAACTACCATTTGTTAGTTCGCAATACAATATCCTTGATCACCTAGGAAAGACCTTGGCTCAGATTTCCATACTGGATCTACTTAAGTCTTCTCTCACACATCAAGATATTTTGAATAAGGCCTTACAAAGCACCCAAGTCCCCAATGACATCGATCCCACACAATTTCAAGCATTGGTAGGAAATCTCTTAGCAACCTATCAATTAGGTTTTAGCTAGAAAGATATGCCTCACCTTGACTCAAGTCATAACTGCCCCTTGCACCTTGAGGTTGGTGTAAATGGTCATAAAGTAAAAAAGGGTACTAGTAGATAATGGTTCTACCCTAAATCTTTTTACATTATAGTTTATACAACAAGTGGGATACACCCAATCTTACCTAAACAATCAAGTTATCACCATCAAAGCATATGATAACACAAAATGAGATTCTAAGGGCATTATTTGTCTTCCTGTTCAATTGGGCCCCATTGTGCAATACATTATGTGTCATGTTCTGGACCTTGAACTTCCATATAACATCCTTCTTGGCTGCCCATGGATTCACTCTATGCAGGTTGTTCCATCAACCTATCATCAATGTTTGAAATTCCCTTTTCAAGGAATGGAAGTAACTATACAATTTGATCCTCAGTCATTTGAATATTGTCGTGCCCTAGAGGCTTCCTTTCCACATTCTTATTATTGCCCTGGAGTTGAAATGGGGGCAACTCAGACATCAGACTCTCTGCCATCCACCCATACACTAAACACCACTTCATCCACGCCATCATCCACACCTGATTCCACCATTACCAAGGTCCAGATCATTGACAAGGGGTGTGCCAAGTATGAAATGCATACAGAATTGAACATGGCAACCATGCCACCCTCACCACATACATATGGCCAATCCTCTCACTCTGTTCCAAAAGAGGAAGAAAAGACACTTACACTCACTTCCAAGAACATGGGCTCGACGACATTCAGAGATCTAGGATCCCTTCAGGATCAAATGGAAGAAGATATCAGCCAATGGGTTTACAGAGAAGAACCTGAGCCACCACATCCCCTCTTAGAGTACTTCTAGGAGGTCTACCCACGTGCATCTAAGTTCATTGAAAAGTGCAGTTACCAAGGCGGAGGTCTTGGTATAGAAGAGCAAGGAAAACGTCAGCCCATCAAAGCAACTACCATCCGGCCAAGAAATTTGGGCCTAGGCTATGACTAGAAACAAAAGGGTCCTATGGCATCATCTAGTGCCTCTAACAATGTCAATTTAGACAACTCCCTCAAAGATATACCGGAGGAGGAATCCATCATTTACGCATACGATGACCTACATTATGTTGACCTCCCTGCCATGTTTGAATGCCTATCTGTCTGTACCATAACTTTATCCATCAAACATCCCAAGCTTATAGACTATGACCTACAAGGTACCACACATCTCAACACCTTTCCCTCGGTGTACCAATATGTACATCTCATGGGATTGGGGGAAGATGAATGCCCCAGTCGCAAAAATAAAAAGAAGCAAAATCAAAATAGGTCACCTAGTGAAAACCTCCCTAAGACACTTTGTGATTATGAAAAAGTAAAAACAAAGGGCGTATCTACTAGTGAAAACCTCGAAGAGGTGCTAGAAGATGGGGATGTTCATCTTCCCCTTGTAGGGACTCAATTATTTGGATGATCATCCATCTTGATTGAAGAAACACAACAAATAAACTTGGGAACTGAGGAAAACCCCAAAATCACCTATGTGGCTAAAGCATTGTCAGAAGTGGAACACTCTACTATCACTAAGCTTTTTCAAATAAGGAATCATAAACTTCACCTGGACATACTCAAACATGCCCGGACTTGATCCTGCTTTGGTGGTTCATCACCTAAACGTCCATCCTAATGCAAAACTTGTCAAGCAGAAACTCTAGAAAGTGGCTCCATTGGTTAAGAAAGAATTGGAAAAGTTGTTCGAGGCAGGATTCATTAGACCCGTTGACTACTCCGACTGGATCTCCAATATAGTCCCAATTGCTAAACCCAATGGAGATATCAAAATTTATACAGATTTCCAAGACCTTAACAAAGCTTGTCCCAAGGAAGACTTTCTATTACCAAATATTGATATGTTGGTCGATCTCACCGCAGGACATGAGATGTTGTCCCTCATGGATGGTTTCTCTGGATACAACCAGATTAAGATTGCCCCTGAGGATCAACATAAGACCACCTTTACAACACCTTGGGGTACATTTTGTTACAATTTCATGCCTTTTGGCCTCAAGAATGTGGGGGCAACATACCAGCGTGCTATGATAGTTATCTTCCATGACCTCATCCACATAACCATGGAAGACTATGTTGATGACCTGCTGGGAAAATCAAGAAGGAGGGAAGAGCACCCTACAATCCTCAAGAAGATCTTTGAAGTCCTAAAACAGTACAAGCTATGCCTTAATCCAAATAAATGTGTCTTTGGTATCACAGTTGGAAAGCTCTTAGGGTTCATTGTCTCCCGCAGAGGAATAGAGGTCGATCTTACTAAGGTCAAGGCTATCATGGAAATGCCTCCACCCCGTACTCTGAAATAGCTAAGAAGACTACAAGGTAAGCTCCAATCCATCTGAAGGTTCATTTCTCAACTAGCTAACAATTGCTAGTTGTTCACACACCTCCTGGAGAAAGATACTACATTTAAGTGGAACCCATAATGTCAACTCAGCTTTGATCAAATCAAAGAACATTTGGCTCACCCGCCTATTCTCATGCCACCTATTCTGGGAAAACCACTCCTCCTTTATATCTCAGCTACTTTTGTGGCACCAGGGGCATTATTAGCACAACACGATGAGTCTTCCAAAGAAAGAGCAATTTACTACATCAGTCGGACCTTAGTAGGTTATGAGCTCAACTATTCCCCAATGTAGAAGGCTTGTCTCATTGTAGTGTTTAGCTCGTAGAAACTCTGACACTACATGTTGAGCCATCCAATCAAGCTCATCTCTAAGGTTGATTCGCTTAAATACCTGCTATCTAGAACAAAACTAACTGGCCACATGGCTAAATGGGTCATGTTACTATGTGATTTTGACATAGAATATGTGGATCATAAATCAATCAAAGGACAAGTCATTGCAGATCAGTTGGTCGATGCTCCACTAGTAGATGCTTATCCTTTAGAAATAGAGTTTCCTGATGAAGGGGTCTTTGTAGTTTCAGAAGCCACCACATGGAAATTATACTTTGATGGATCACACTAACAATGGATCAGGAGCAAGAGTCTTACTCATCACCCCCCAAGGTGACTACATACCAAATTCATTTAGGTTGGCTTTTCCCTACACCAATAACATTTTTTAGTATGAAGCTCTTCTCACAAGCCTCAAGATTGCAGTCCAATGGCATATCTCTCACTTGCAGGTCTTTGGTGACTCCCAGCTAGTTATCAAGCAGGTCAATGAAGAGTTCCTAACAAAGATGACAAGTTGTTACCCTATAAACAAATGGTAGATGACTTCAAGAAATATTTCTCCTCCATCCAATTTGATCAAATACCTAGAGTACAAAATAAAGCAGTTGATGCCATGGCCACCATTGGTTCTCTCTTGGACATGCCTAAAGACCGTATTGAATGTGAGTTCCTCATGGAACAACTATTAATCCCTGCATATGACATCCCTGAGAGTGAAATGGTATGCGACATTGTAGGTCCTAAATCCCCTTGGTACCAAGACATCTACACTTATCTCCATGACAATACCCTACCACCTGACCTCACACGCAACCAATGAAAATCATTTATCCAATGCACAACCCATTACACAATCATAGGTGATATAATTTACCGACTTGGGTACATGATGGAACCCTCCTCCGATGTTTAAATGAGACCGAAGCCCACACTGCATTGGTAGAAGTACATAGTGGTATCTGTGGAGCCCATTCTAATGGTATGGCCTTAGCCAAGAGTATTCTCCAAGCAGGATATTATTAGCCTATTATGGAACATGATTCTTGTAATTTTTTCAAGAGATGTCTTCCTTATCAGCAACAAGCAGATCTGATTCATGCTCCTACACAAGAGTTACAACCCATCACGACACCATGGCCATTTTCACAATGGGGTTTCAATTTGGTCAGCAAGATTTATCCTCCATCATCCGACAGTCATATTTCAATCATCACAACCACTGAATACTTTACCAAGTGGGTGGAAGCCATACCACTCACTCAAATCACTGGTGTTCAGATATCTAAGTTCATCCTCTACCATATCCTCTGTAGGTATGGAATCCCCTCCACCATCATCATTGACAATGGAAAACCATTCAAAAATAAGTGCATGGAATTCCTCTGTGAGACTTATCATATCCAACATCATTGGTCTACCCCTATTACCCCCAAGGTAATGGTCAAGTAGAGGCAACCAACAAAACATTAATCAAAATAATTAAGAAGATGCTTAACAGCACAGGTCAAGATTGGCACCTCCACCTCCATCCTGCCCTTCGGGCCTACTGCACATCCATTCACACCCCCATCGACGCTACCCCATACTCACTAGTTTATGGTGTTGAAGCCATCTTATCGATTGAAGTCAAAATCCCCTCACTTCGAATATTTCTGAAGAATCTGATCATTGACGAAGACACCTGAGTTGCATGACTTGCTTAGTTGGAATTGTTGGATGAAAAATGGGTCAAAGCCTACAACCATATACAAGCCTATCAACATCGGCTCAAGAGAAGCTACAACAAGAAGGTCCGCCCTCGCCAATTCAATGTTGGTGACTTAGTCCTCAAAGAAAATCAGCGGAATCAACAAGATCGGGATAAGAAGGGCAAGTTCGAAGCAAATTGTTAGGCCCTTATATCATCACCGCCAAATATGGTTTTGGAGTGTACAGGTTGTCTACACCTAAAGGGAAGCCCCTTGAAGAACCCATCAACATCATGCATCTAAAGAGATTCTACACCTAGGTCAGTTAGGGTATCTTATCTTGTACAATCCAAAAAACTACAAAAAAAATAAAATTCAAAAATAGTAAAGAGAAATAATTCATCCTGTAATGAAAACCACCCTTGCGTGGCACCTTGGATATGTAAAATTGTTGAAAACCTGGTAACAGGCGCCTTTCGTATAAGGCTTAATCATTATCTACCTTGCTTCCTAGTTACTTTATCAATCCTCATCATCCTATCAATCCTATCTAGCATCCAAACCCATCATTTGGTCGCTTGGTATATTTTGGTTGAGCATTAGATGCACTTCATCCACTATCTATCATCCTAAGATTTTATCCTAATCTGAGCCTATGTCGCCTCATCGCTTTGGTCATCTCCACCTAGGACCATTCATCGTGTCGGTCTCCATCTAGATCCCATCTTATCTTTGGCGAACTACGTTGCCCCTGTGCTTTCACGTAGGCAAGGCCGGTCACTTGATCTACCCTTGGGGCTTTGTTTTTGTCATTTCCCTTTGTTTGTCCTGTCTCTTATCTTGGTCGAACTACGTTGCCCCTACACTTACACGTAGGCAAGGCTGATCATTTGATACGCCCCCAAAACATTTTGTCCATCATCATTTGTCACCATTGTTCGCTTTTCGATCTTATTCATCCTTGGTTTCTTTCGAACTACATTGCCCCTGCGCTTGCACGTAGGAAGGGTCGATCATTTGATCCACTCCTGGGGCTTTCCTTTCCTTTTCTTTTCTTTTGTGGTCAGTCTTTTTGATCCTTTTCCTCCATCGCCTATCTTCATCGTCATCTTTTCGCTTTTATCCATGGTTTTTTCCTGAACTATGAGGGTTGTGTGCTTTCACGTAGGCACGGCTAATCTTTGATAAACCCCCAAGCCCCTAGGTCTTTAGGTTGTGTCTCATGTCACGTTGTCAAGTATGTCTTTATCTCACTGGTACTTCACAAATGGAATCCCTTCATGTCATGAGATCTAATCAACTTCGAGTATCCTAAGTCATGTCAATCATTTAGTTTAGTATCCATCTTTGATCTCAACGGGATGTATCCTTCCTAATAGAACTCATCAACCCCATCCATCCTCTCGACCCTATGGAAAAGGATGTTTTGAAATTTATTGCAATCTTTTGATGCTTTTGGCTTTTGTTTATCATTTGAGCTCCCTATCATCACTTCTTAAGACTGTCATGATCTATCATATTATGGTGTGTTTTGACTAGTTTACATAGGGGCATATCTTGATTTTTATTTTGTTTGTTATTTTCTTGGTTGTCTCACATAGTACCCACCAAGACCCCTGAGGTCTTGTGTTATGTCAGAGCATCCTTTTGTGCTTGTGGTTATCCCAATACCTGGCCCGACCGAAGTCATCACGACTTTGGGGTATTGGGGTAACCTTCTTGTTTGTTGTGTTTGTTTATGCATTAGACACTAATCCGCCTTGGTCCATATACCATGGTACCTGGTGTCTTGTGCTATAGCAAAAATTAGTACTCCAAAGATGAAAAATTGCATTAGTTTTGGATTTCATTTTCTCCTCAATTGCATTTTATTTTCTCCTCCATTGCATTTCATGTACCCTCTACCCTTTATTTTTCTCCCTAACTTAGGATTTTGGTTGTGCGAACGATGATTCCTTCCATCTTCCCCTTTATCCTTAGGGTTCCTATGGTTTTTGACAAGTGCAGTTGTACACCCATCACCTCCTTCATCTCCATAATTATGTATGCCCTTATCTACATTCATAATCACATTGAATGTTCACTCAATTACATTCCACCTCATATACATTACCATTTTTTAGGGTATGTAGAGTAACTAATTATTCTATATATCTTAGTATTCATTTCATTATTAATTCATCCATTAGCATATTCATCTTAGTACATATCATTTACATCTCCCATACATTGTCAGCTGCATCACACATTGTTAGGTGCATTTCGACATATATCATCCACATAGGATCAATCATAAAAACATCAATAATATCTTGCATCATAATAACATCATGAATATCATAACATATCATCCACATAGAAACAATCACAATTCATCCATCCCATCCTTCATCATAGGTGTTAGAAACCATGCATATCATAACATATCATCCACATAGAAATAATCATAATTCATCCATCCCATCCTACATCATAGGTGTTAGAAACCATTCATATCATAAATCCATATAGGCATGAACATAAATCATAATAGGCATATCCATACATCACATCATAATAACCATCCATAATAAACCATAAACATACACGTGTGCATAAATAAAATCATTCATCACATCCACATCATATAATGTCAATAAGAGCTATCGCATATCATATAAATATCAAAATCAAAATTCCATCACATAGTCCATAATAATGTCCATCAATATCGTCAAAATGCATATCCATCGTGTCTATCATAATCACAAAATAAAGTACAAGTACAAGGATCTGCATCAAATATAATCACTGCTACTCTGTACTATCTATCCATCCTACACCTATCAAAATTTGATATCCTATCATCTATCAAATGAGTTTCCCACATTTGACCTCTGTGGGGACTCGGGCACCGACCCTCTATGAGGGATGGTTACTTGAGAGCCAATGTATCCTTAGGTATGTGTCCCCAGTGACTGGGATGGCGCGGGCATCTAAGGAGCTCGTCGATCAAAGTGAAATGTGCGCTGCACCGGATCTGGAACCATCTGCTAATAAGCGATCATCCAAAAGGATGCTTCTCTCATAGACTCATCTCTCTCTACAGCCTGACACCAAAATATGTTCCACTCCTATCTGTATCTGTCTTGATCTCTAGTAATGACTCTCCTCTCCTCTACCCGTGCCCCCAGTGCCATTCTCATTTGATTGATCTTCGCTTGTAGTCAATCTCTCACCTCCTCCATAGCCATTGCTTGTGCCTTTGAGGCATCCCTCTCTCCCTACATTCTCTACACCACTGCCCCTAATCCATCATTACCACTCTGTAGTGTCACTATTTGTGCACATGTAACATCCCTCTCCACCTATATAGCCTGAGCCTCTGCTTGTGCAGTATCCCTCTCCTCCTACATCGCCTGAACTTGTGCTTGTAAAGTCTGTACCTCTACATGCACCATGTCCCTCTCTCTCCATGCAATCTCTAATTGGGCCTCTGTTGCCTCTACCCTCGACCTCACATCCCCAAGTGTTGTCTTTGTCATAGACGCCCTATCCTGGAGCTCAGCCCTCTCCCTCACCAACCTTGTCACCTATGCCCTCAACTCCTCCATCTCTCTCAACCTACTGCCCATCCCCTATAGACTCCTACTATCCTCTAACCTGTGATATAGTCATCGCTACCTATAATCTATCTTGGTCCTAGGTCACCCTATCTAGCTCATCGCATAGGTCATCTCTCTCCCTCTCTACATCATGTACCTGTGAGGTCAAGAGGTCAACAATGAAGCCATAATCCCTCTATTTTGTGGCCTCTAATATAAATACCTCTACCTGAAGCCTCCTCCCCTCAACCTTGAGTCTGACAACCTCCACCTCTACAATCCTCAGCCTCTACTCTGTCATCTAGAGCCTCGTCTAGGGCCCCCTCAATAATACGACAGGGTCCTCGGTTGGTACATAAGGTATCATCGCCAGTGGCTCTACCATAAGGGTGTCTACATCCATCGCATCCTCCTATGCATCTCCATCTCTATTCTCTCGGGCTCCTATTGAACCCCGATTGCCACCTGAACTCTCCTTGGTTGTCCCCTTCATCCCACCCTCATCTATCATCTCACCTCAGGCTCCTCTCTCTCCTCATGCATCTCCATCTCTGGCTCATCGGGTACCTGCTTGACTCCACTCTCCACCTAGGCTCTCCTCTGTTGTCTCCTCCTCCTCGTTGTCCTCGTGGGCTAACCTAAGATACTTGCCCTCTCCTGACCTATCTCCTACTGTTCTCCCTCCTCCCTCATCATCATCTTTGCCTCATCTTGCTGAGACCCCACCTCCTCCTGTGTCCTACTTGGTTGTACACTCCCCATTTGTTGTCCTCCATCTCCAACCTCTACCTCAGGCTCATCTCTCATCTCAACATCCCATTGCTCCTACACCACTCACTCCCTCCTTTGTGGTCTACTCCTTGTCGGCCTCACCAGTTGTCCTACGGCCCCTACCTCTGCCTATCCTATGGCTCTTGTGCCCTACTGACCTGCTGCCCTACCTGCCTCCTGCCCTACCTGCCTCCTAACCTCTCATCCATTGGGATCTCCCCCTCCCAACTCTCCTCTCTACTACCAGTCTTTGCTCATCCTCGAATCCAAGTGCACCTATAATAGGCACCTCTGGTGTAATCCTCTCCCACTGATGATTGCAGAACCATCTCGCACACCGAGGTGTCACTCCTGCCTCCTCATCCCTTTTGGTCCTCCCTAGATAAGGTACTAGCTACAGTGTCACCCAATGCTCTCTGGCAAATCTTAGAGTAATCGGCTCCCCCCATGGCTGCTCTTGATTGATTCGACAAAACTTGTCTGGCCCCTGCAGAATATCCCGTATGATCCCAAACTTCCTAGTCACTTGGTCGGGCTTGTGCGCCTCCACTATGCGCGGCTCCATCCCAAATATGAAGTACCTAGTGCATAAATAACCCCTGTGTCTCCCCTCCTTTTACCTCCACTTGGTAAACTTATAAAACATGTATGGCTGCCATACTATGTCCTCCTCCTCTAGCTCATTTATCATCTACCTCCATCTATCTAAAATGTTGAGGCCCTCATAATGCAAGACCTAGCCATACTCAAAATTATACCACCAATCCATAGGTGCTGCCTCATCCGTTGTCCCCACTCTGACTACTCCTGGCTTGGCAACACTAATATGCTCCCACGCTCACACCTACAATAGGGTCACCTGTGTCACACTTAGTGCCCCTCAATAGCACACCATGTGGATGTCTCGGTATAACTGCGCTAGTACACATGTCCCCCATGGGAACTGCCCCTCCCTCCCCTCGATAATATGTTGAATAACCTCCATGTATCTCAGGTTGTAGAACCATTCGCTCTTGTCCGGTAATAGTAACCCACTGATCAAACCATGCAAGTACAGTGGTAGTGCTGGTACCCCCACTGCCAAACATCGATCCAAGTCCAGCCCATGCCCCTCAATGGGAAGGTTCTCGTGTCCAAACAACACAAACAAGGTTTGATCCAACTCCTCCTCTGTAGACCTCAACTCACTCACTAGTCGCCCTTCTATAGGGAGCCTTAGAATCCGCCATATGTCCTCTAATGTCACCATCATCTCACTTGTCGACAGATGGAATGTGGGTGTCTTTGAACTCCAATGCTCTATGAGTGTTGTCAACAACGCTCGACGCATTCTCATCGTGGGATATCCAAGAAAATGTCATAATACTGCAAAACATGGTGGTCTGCTCTCGTCATGGCCGCCATCGTCGTCATCAACACCTCAGACCATCTCTCTCATGTTCGCAACCAATCAAACTCTGTCAGTCATTTTTCGTGTTTCATCTCTTCTTTTTCGGCCCCGGGTTATTTTTCTCACTCTTCCCTCCCATTTTTCTTGCGTTTAACTTTCTTTTCTTCTCTTTTTTCGTCCATGTCCCCTTCTTTTTGGGCGCGATCGCCCCTCCCCGGGCGTTGTCGCCCTTTTCAGGACGTCGTCGCCCCTCCCGGAGCACTGCCACCCCTCCTGGGGCGTGGTCGCCCCTGCCAAGGCGAGGTCGCCCATATCTTGGGGCGCCGCCACCACTTGGCTCTTTTTGGGCCAACCCAACCCAAGTCGACCCTGAGGCAAGTTCACCCTCCAATTTTCTTCCCCCTTGTCCCTTTTTGGGCCTGCTTTTCTAATTATTTCCCATTAATGGGGCATATCACTTCCCCCCCTCCCATAGCCTCTAACAACCTATTCTAACTACCCCATTGGCAAAATCCCAATTTTGCCCCTAACCCATTTTCCTAACCTACCCCGAAACCAAAACCCATGTTTTGAAAAATGCATTAAACTTAAAAAATATCTCAAAAATGCTTAAAATTACAAAGGGGGTTTTGACACCTAACCTGGCCTGGCACCACACGTGCATGGTAGAATACCTGCACCTCATCCACTTGATGGACGATCTCATCATCGTAATCGATCAACATCCTCATCTCCTCCGCTCCTCATTTTTCTTCTCCTCTCTCTCTCTCTTCTTCAACTGCCAGGTGTGCAAATGAGGAATAGTAACTCTAAAATTACTAGAAGTAACTTTCCCAGCATTTTTAAATCACTTTTAAGTAAGGGGTATTTTTACTTTTTATTTAACCTTTTTAGGCCCTCATTAATTCCAAAACTTTTGTGGGCCGCCATTTGCACACCGTGTGTTCAATCGACTCCATTCAAAAGGAAAACCTGTCTAATTTTTTAAGCTCTATCTAACCATACCCTTCGTTTCTTCCTATCAAGAAGTCACCTAGGGCCCCTTTTTTTTCCCTTACCACCCTCTCAAGGGGGCATACCCTACCAAATCCATCCATATCTTCTCCCTAATAATTTTCCCTCATGATTGGGGCATAAAATTTCACTCCCCTCCATTTCAATAGCTCACGTAACCTCTCTCATGTTGGGGCATCCTTTTCTAGTCAACCATTTGCATTTATTCTTCTTCGAAACACTGTTATTCTAACAATTTTTTAAAGAGGGGCAAAATGTAGACAACTAAAATTGACCACTTCCATATGGTCATAATCCCATCATTTATTCACCTAATCCATCTATATTAATTAAATGACATATTTAATTAATATTATCCCCTTTCCCTAAGGTTCTCAAAAGTATTTAATTAAATACTTTATCCTTTACCATTTCCTCTCTAAATTAAACCAATCAATTTATTTAATTTAGTCAATTATCCTCTTCAATTTTAAATTCATTTTCTCTCTCTCCTTGTCCCATCTTCCATAACTCTTCACTAATTTGGGTTAATCTAATTAATCCTTCATTAAGATGGGCATATCCTTAATTAGGATTAATGTCACATTCTCCATATCTATCCACTTGCCTCTAATCATCATTAATTAGCCTAATCGCCTGTTTGCACAATCCTAATCCTAATCACTTACCTTTTCTAACATGTCTTTAGGTCAACCTTTCATGGTACTTACCTTTTTTGGTTTGACCTCTTTCCCATGTGAATTAAAAATTCACACTTATTGCCCCCATGCATTTGTCTTCCCCATGGCCTCTCAAAGATCACATCGCACACATTGGACAAAGACCTCTTTTAGGGGAATTTTGTCTTACCATTTGGTTCCTTCCAAGAAAGTGAATTAAAAATTCACTTTTATTCTTCCAAGGCCTTCCCCATTCCCCATGGTGACAAGGGTGGACTTTCTAAAAGTCCTCACTTGTCACTTTCATCTCCATATGGGGCCAAGGAATGCCTTTTTGGGGAAATCCTCTCCCATCCCAAAGTACTTGCAAGTACCTTGGGACCACATGGTCTTTTCCATGTCACCTTGTACCCTTTCCATCTCACCATGTCCTTGGACACTTCATCTTCCACATGGAAATATGTGAGGGCTTGTGAGTCCTCAACTCACCATAGCCCTCCATCTTGGCCATGGTGGCTCAATCTTGACCATTGAATCCTCTAGAGAATTCAAATTCTTCTATAAATACCCCCCTTTTTTATTCATTAAGGGATATTCATCATTATTACCAAACTTATGCTCTCAAGTCATTTAGCCATTTTAGCCATTGTTATTGCAATTCACCTACATTGTGCATCTTGCATCTTAGCCATTATTATATTTATCCATCCTCATTGATCACCCAACTACCATTACTATCACAAGTTTTCCATCAAAGAGTGCATATTCAAAGAATCATCAAGGGTCAACCAAGGATCAACAAAAGGGAGAAGGTATATTATCTTGTTTTTATCTTTATCTTTCTTTATTTGTGTTCAACGCGGTCCAATCTTGAGGTGTTATGTGTCATTTTCTTCTCTTTCATTCTATTTTATTTTGTGTTTTTAGACTAGGAGATTTCACCTGATCACAATATTTATATGCATACATACATACATACATACATACATACATACATACATACATACATACATACATATATATATATATATATATATATATATATATATATATATATATATATATATATATATATGTATGTATGTATGCATATATATATATATGCCTCTATGTACACATATGTGTAGGTATATTTATATTGATGCATTTGTATGAGCATGTACATTCGCCAACATACACATCTATCGATATACATATACATATGGATACGTGTATATACTATACACATATATATATGTTCACATTTGTTTCACATATAGCCATTCACGATTACCATCCTATTGATAAGTGTTTACGTGTGGTACATCTATACACATGCATATATGTGCCATTAGATCCTATCGGCATGCATGTGCATATATATATAAACATACTTCCACATACATCCCACCTGTCCATATAATTGTAATAGCACAAAAAAGATCTCAAAAGATCAAACAAATAAACATCACCCAATGCATGCAAAAGTAAACAAGACTCTCAAATCTAGACATATGACTAGGGGTGACTTACCTATTACCCACAAACTGACTCAACTCAATCATTCTAATGTGGTGTGTGTATATGCTTAGATAGTTTACTTTTATCGGTTACGCGACCAAGATCTTCTCCTGAGTGATACTTCCCCTTCGCCTGGAGGAATGGAACACATACCTATATCCACTAACACATGCACATGGTAGTCAATTTTTCATAACATATGTAGTATACATAAACATCTCCAAAGTTATAATAACAATAATTCAATAACATTTCATTCACTTATACTTAGTATTTAACCATGAATAACATCAACTGAGATAGCATCAAATGAAACAATCATCAAATGAGATAAAATTCATATTGACAAAAAGGTAAAAGCATAATTTATCCATCTCCATAATTCACATTACATTCATATCTACCCAATGTAGTAATAGTAAATAGTAACTACACAACTGGGGTGTAACATACTCCCCCCCTTATGAATCATCGTCCCTGATGACCTAAGGCATTATTAAAACATAACAACTAACAACACATTTCTCAAACATTCTCATAAGCACTAAGAATATGAGGAAATTTCTGTTGAAATTCCTCATAGTCCTCCCAAGTAGCTGAGTCTTTTACATACTGGTCCCACTGGACTTTGCACTGCAAGACTTCGTTTTTATGCAAGTTTAGCTTACATGTTCCTAGCACTTTGATAGCCTCGAGAGTTACTACTTCAGGGTGTTGTACCTATAAAGCAATCCAATCAATTACATGATTATCTCCTAGTATATACTTTTTAAGGTAGGACACATGGAAGACATTATGCATTCTGAAAAGAGCTAGTGGCAACACGATCCGATAGGCTACTAGATTCACTTCCTCTAGAACCTCAAAAGGTCCGACATAATGTGGGGCTAACTTAGAAGACTTTCCAAATTTAATGGAGCTTTTGTGAGGTTTCACTCTCAATAATACTTTGTCACCTAAGGCAAAATTATGGGGCACTCAACATAGCTTTTATGTCGATCGTTAGCTTCAACTAACCTTTGCTTAACAATCTTAACTTGTTCATCCATTTCAACCAACATTTATGGACTAAGACTTACTCGATCCTCAAGTTTATCCTAACTTATAGGAGTTCGACACTTTCGACCATACAAAGCTTCGAAAGGAGCCATCTTTATCGCAGAATGATAAGAGTTATTATAAGAAAATTCAACTAAGGGTAAGTAATCCTCCCACTTGTACTGTTGATCCATGCAATACATCCTAAGTAGGTCTTCCAATAATTGGTTTACCCTTTCCGTTTTTCCATCCATTTTTGGATGATATGTTGAGCTAATATTCAATTGAATCCCTAGTGCAGAAAATAAGGTTTTCCAAAACCTAGAAGTGACTCGTGCATCCCTATTTGAAATAATCTTTTCAGGAATCCCATGCAATCTAAACACTTCTTGCACAAATTTCCTCGCTATGATAGGTGATCCATCAGTTAGGTTCACTAGTATAAAATGTGTCACTTTTGTAAGCTTATCTACTACCACGAGAATGGCATTATGCTTATTCCTTGACATAGGCAATCCTTGCACAAAGTCCATACTTATGACTTGCCACTTCTTCTTTGGTATATCGTGTGGGTATAACAAGCCCATAGGATGATGATGCTCAACTTTCACCCTTTGACACTCAAGACACCTAGCCATAAAACTAGTGGCATCTCCCTTCATTCCCTTCTAGAAGTATAATGGTTTTATATCAGCCATCATTTTTTGTCACTCCAAGATGTCTAGAGTACAATGCTTCATGTATTTCCTTCATACCATATTTATTAATTCCTTTACATCAAGTACATACATTCTACCCTTATATCTAAGTATTCCATTAGGTTCAAATTGAAAACCTTCATACCTAGAATCTTGTGGATTATCAGTGAGTGCTTGCTTAACTTGCAAGTAATACTCATCTTCCTTGCACTTTTGGAGTACTTGCCCCTTAAAATTATTTTGGATTGTTACTATAGAAGCAATGTGTCATCTTTGACTTAATTTCCCTTATATAACTGATATTAAAATCATAGTTAGCTATTAACTCTAACCATCTTCTTTCCCTAGCATTCATATTAGGTTGAGTAAAAAGGTACATTAACCCATTATGGTCAATTTTCAACTCAAAGGGTTTTCCTAGCAAATAGTGCCTCCACATTTGCAATGCATGAACCGCAACTACCAACTCTAAGTCATGCGATGCATAATTCATCTTATATGGTTTCAACTTTCTAGATTCATAAGCAATTACTTGCCCATCTTGCATCAACACACCTCGTAACCCTTCTCTGCATGCATCTATGATAACTGTAAAGTTACCTTCAAGATCTGGTACTTTTAAGATTGGTGGGGTGGTTAATTTCTCCTTGAGTAGGTCAAAATCCTCTTGACACTTCTCAGTCCATTCAAATCTCTTTCCTTTCTTAGAAAAGTTTGCAACAAACTTCCTATAATACCCTGCCAAACCCATGAAAATTCTTACCTCTAACACGTTCTTAGGTATAGGCCACTCAATTACTGCTTTAATCTTAGCTGGATCTACAACAATTCCATCTACCGAAATCACATGACCTAAATAATGTACCCTCTTTTAGAAGAATGTACACTTGGAAAGTTTACCAAATAACCTATGTTCTCTCAAAAGTTGTAGGACCATTTCTAAATACTTGTAATGTTCTTCCTCATTTCTAGAATAAATCAATATATCATCTAGAAAAACTAGTACAAATTTTTCAAGGTAATCCCTAAACACACTATTCATTAGGTTCATGAATTTTGCAGGTACATTTGTTAAACCAAAAGGTAAAATAGTGAACTCATTGTGTCCATATATGGTTTTGAATGTAGTCTTAAAGATATCTTCATCTTTAACCCTCAATTGGTGATATCTAGATCTCAAATCTATTTTACAAAATATGGCGACACTCCTCATTTGATCAAAAAGGTTGTCAATGTGTGGCAATGAATACTTGTTCTTAACCATAGCTTTGTTAAGCATACGATAGTCGATGCACAAATGCAATGTATTTTCCTTATTCTTGACAAATATGATTGGCATTCCCCAAGGTGATACACTTGGCCTTATTAGTCCTTTCAACAAAAAATCATCCAATTATGTCTTAAATTCCATAAGTTCAATGGTTGTCATCCTGTAGGGTACCTTAGAAATAGGTTCTGACCCTAAAATTATATTTATAGGAAGTAAAATATTCTTTTCAGAGGCAACCCTGGTAACTCCTTTGGAAACACATCCAAAAATTTCCTTTATATTGGATACTTCTCCATATCTGATTTTCCAGTTTTATCTATTTCACCATCTTCTAGTTCCTATAAACTTTGGATTCTCGAATCATCTTTATCCTTCCCAAGTTCTTCAATCTTTACGGTGAAGATTTTACATCCTTTCTTCTTAGCTCTTATAAGTTGCATTATCGTAATTTTCCAAACCCTGACCTCCCTAGGTATCCCTTAGAATTTAGCTTTATTCCCAAAATCGTCTAGGCAAGCATGGCAGTTTACCTTAGCCCTATGTTTCCACAACCAAATCATACCTAGGATAACATCAAATGATCCTAGATGTGTGACATAAAGGTTAAATTTTGTAGTAAAACTAGGGAGTTCTATCTTAGCCTCAAATAGACATTGATCCACCTTTGCTCTTGTCTAGATTGCATACTCTACATTCCAAGACATTGCCATGTGTCCAACCTTTCTATATAATTGTTTAGATATTCTAGGTGAAATGAAATTCTCAGTTGCACCAGTATCAATAAGAATAGAAATAGGTAAGCCAAATAAAATACCTGGCATTTTGACTGGAGTTACTTGGTATTCTGCCTGTCGATCGTCCACTACTGCATGTATCTTATGTTGAAACATTTCTTGTTGAGTGGGTAATGTATTACCATATGGTCACGATCCAAAAATTTTATTGGGACACTCATTTTCATAGTGATCCCCTCTGCATATAAAACATCCTATAAGCGGTCCTCTTTTCCCTATGGTTTCTCCAAACTTGTTGGTATTTTTACTAGCCTTATTGGTATTACCCATGCTAAATTCATTCCTTTTTCTCTCTCTCCTAATCTCTTTTCCATTATTGCAGAATCTTTTCCCCTTTTGCCTTGGAGCATTTTGCACAGATTCCTCCTTCTTAGGAACTATCTTGTTAGGATCTTCCACATCTTTCTTTTGCTCTCTTCTTTCTTAATGAGTGGAATTAGCCCTAAGCTTTTGCTCTTACTTAATTTCTTTCTCATATACAATATCCATTGTTGTTGGACCATGCATATCCACTTATCCTACAATCTGACTATTGAGTCCCATTATAAATTTCCTAATATGGAAGCGCTCATCCTTATGGTATATGGGAACATAGCGTAGAAGTCGGGTGAACTCCCAATATTCATTGACCATCATGTTACCTTGTTTCAATCCTCGAAAATCCAAAAAAAATTGGTCATAGTAAAGTTGTGGTAACCATCTTTTGCAGAAAATCCCCACAAATTCTCCCCATGCCAGCTTCCATGAGTTGATATTAAGTTCCAACTTCTTGTTCATCCACCAATTAGAGGCTTCCCCTGCTAACTGATACACACCCCATGCGGCTTTAGTAACCTCATCATAGCTTCATATTTCAAAATAATTTTCCATTTGTACAAGCCACACCTCAGCCTCATCACCTCTAGCACTTCCATCAAACTTAGGTGGAATAACCTTCTTCATGTCCCTAGAAATTTCGGAAGCTACAAGCTTCTTATTCCTTTCCACAAATGGCGTAGGTGATTTTTCCTTCTCATAATTATGGTTTCATTATGCCCATGGGAAGAATTTTCTCCCTCATGATCATTAATAGGTACTTACTTTTCTACCCTATCCTTAACTCTCTCTTGCTCAAGGTTAGCCAACCTTACCAAGATTTGGTCAAGCCTAGACTCTACTCCAGTGGTTCCGTGTCCAACCTCTGAAATTCCACCAGGATTATTTAGTGTCCTCACCATGCTTATGTGATAGGTTTTTACCTGAATTTTTTTATCCATGTTAGACTAAATTATGTTATCAATTATATATATGGAAAACATAAAAAATAAGCATTCATATGTACACGAGAATTTCACACAAGATTAAGCACATGCTTATTTTGATAAACTCATAATTATATTCATTTTTTGATGATTTCAATATCCTTTCAATTACATGGAGTGACTATTCAGATAGTCGAGTGGAGAGTATCCTTTGGATTCACTCTCAGACACATAACTTAAAGGAGTATAACCTATAGACTAAGATAGTTGTTCTTCCCTATCTTTTTGTTCATCTCTCATTTGTTCATACCCATCCCAAAAAGGATAATAATATTTGGATTTATCATCCGATACATAGTTTCGAGAGGCAATGTCAATATGGTGTTCATCAACAATATAGTCTACCCATTTCACTAACATAGGTTCATGAAACCATTTCTCATCTAGCGGTGTCTATGGTACATTTCCCTCAGACTCTTTACTTGAAGAAATTGCTATTACTTAAGCCAGTGGTAGAACTCTAGGATCCCTAAAGATGAATATCAGACTAACACTTTCTTCTAAAGGAATATCCCTGGAAAGTGGTAATGACTCATATTTTTTTGGTGAGATGGTTGGTAGGTAATTGTACATAGCCTCCATCTTCATCTTCCTCTTCACATCATTGATCTGAGAAAGTGTGTGACTAAAGGTTTCGGTGCCACTCAACCAGATATCATTATCGTAGTTGGTTTCCTCTATGGTTTTAACAATGGCTTCTTTTTCCTTCTTGGTCATGAGGTGGCACTCATTTCCAATTACTGACTTTTGAGTTGTTAATTTGAGATGCACCATCCTGGCACAAGAATTCACAATATTAGATAATGTTGGATGAAAAGAATGATGAGCTCATAGGTTCCAAAGCTAAACCTGGTAGCTCTAATACCACATGTAACATACTAACCCTTATATGAAGTAAAAATTTCTAATTTTTCACCATACAAGTAAATAAACAAATAACAAACCATTGCAATAAAAAAATTATTTTTCTTTAACAATAATTTCCAATCAAGATGCATAACATATTAAAACATGAATTCATTTTCATTCCATATAATACATCAATGCAATAAAATATACATTTACAAACATAGCTCAAAGAGCTTTAGAAAAAATTGTTGTAAGATGGTCTAGGATCCTTCCTTTCAAATCTTGGTTCTTCTATCGCCTGCTATAAAAGAGAAGCATCACTCAGGCACTTTTATGCCAACCACGGACTAATAATGTGGTCCCTTTCACATCTAGCATTCAATATATGGCCCTTCCCTTTGACGAAGAGATTGGTAGAGTAACCGATAATGATAACCAAAATGAGCATAGTGTTGTGTCCTACATAACTAGAAATTCTAATCCCATGATCCCTATCTAGTATGTAATACTGGATCACAATGAACTGGCAGTGGATCCAAAGGTCGTCACACTACTTTGGCCAAAGTGTTTCATTCAGTATGTTCTACTAAGGGTCATCTATCACATACGTTACTCAGGGCCGATTTGACTTAAGGCTATCTTAAGTTGTACATAGGTATTTCCTTCAATGGATAGTTTGTCATCCTAGATAACCTACAACCATATTAATCTAATTGGAATAAACCTACTTAAATATTAAGTACACAAGCTAGGTATCTCCATTCAATGGATAGTCCTTCATTCCAAATATAACCTATATACTTGGATAACCCTACTTACTCGTAAGTATTTAAACTTCCTCCCATACTGGATTATCTCTCCTAGGAGTAAACACAAGCTTTCCTAGTTAAATCAATAACTTAGCTAAATACACTATATGTGTTTTTCATGTTCAATTATACCTAGTATATAATACCTATGATAAACACCCATATCCTACTATGAAGTACTTAAAAACACAATATGAAAATAGCATAATAGCTTCAACTTTCCTTTTCAAAATATTCTACATACTCTAATGCATATATTGGAAAAGACATCTTTATCATGTATGCAAGTCACATCAATCAAAGTAAAATAACAAAGTAGAGATACTCATGCCTATTATAGCTTATCCAACTAAAGACAATAATGCAACCCTCTCTAACAACAATTAGCTTGATATTCAACTTCTCACAAATACTCTATCTCACTTGTTGATAGCTTACTTCTCTCAAACAACAATGTTACCTCTTAATCATAATAGAACACTCTCGATATATCACTCATAAAATAAGACATGTATGGCTAGTATAACTCAAAAATAATGAATTGCAAAAGATGTATAATCTCTTGGGAAAGAATGTGTCCCTCACAAATGAAATGGTTTAGCTATTTATAGAGCAACCAAGCAACCTCAAAGCCTACAATTTAGGAATGAAAAATGACAACAAGCTCCATCCAAAGCATATCATCTAAAATGTGGTGAATTCTCAAGCTAATACTCAACTTATTCACCTACAAGTCGACTTGTTTTGTGACAACAATATGAAAACTAATTCAATCAGCATATGCATAATTTGAATCGTCATATAGAAAAGACTTCTAGAACAATTCAAACTAAAAGGTCCAACACCAACTCAAATTCATTTTCCTACATATTTGGTGTGGCCAAACTCAGTCAATTCCCATTTTATGACAATAGGTTTCTATCGATCCATATGGTAAATGAATCGACTTGACAGTTTAATACGTTAGACAAAGTCAAGCTTAGTCTCAATAAAGGTGTCAGACAAGTCAAGTATATGATAGACAACAAAAACAAATGTAATTCAATGACTTGTATCATGTCCCATTCATTATGATAATCAATTTCCATTAATAGTCATAAGCTATTAGATCGGCCTACATTGACATAGTCAATATCGACCTCCACTTCATAGTCTCTATCGACTACAAAACAACCTTTAATATATTGGCTTCAATAAATAAGAGATAGTCAATTTCAATTAACATATATATTATGTTAAATATATATTATTATATATATATATTTAAATACTAACATGTATTTATATATATATGTATATATATATTAATAGAAAAAAGTGCATACCTTTGCATTTTAACATTAATTTGGACCTATTTTAGTACTCCTTGCATTAAATTCCCTTTGAGTCGCTTATTATGAGCCCCTAAGACCCCTTTTTGTGCATCCCGAGACATATTTCATCCGTAAACCTAACCAAAATCCGTAAACAACCATTGTTCTTGGTAACCCACCTTTTAAAATGGAAAATTAAGCCTTTGGGGACCAAGACGCCACCTAGGGCATCTTAGTCCCAAGGGCTTTATTTTCGGGAATTAAGAGCGGGAAATGAAAATCCTTGATTCAAATTAGTATTTTGTCGGCCTTTGGGATCTAATAACTAGGTTATTAGATAGGAATTCCTATAAAAGTAAGTTTCACACCCCATTTTTCATAATAAGCAAGTGATTTGAAGAAAGTTGAAGTAATTTTTGAAGGAGAGTTCCAAGAAGCAAGAAATTGAAGTCTTAGGAGCAGCCTTCTATTGTATTTTTGCAAGTTTTTAAGTCCATTTTCAAGTCAAGATCTAGCATTTCCAAAGATTAATGATGGATTCCTATGGAGAATCATGAGAGATTCTAGGTTGGAAATGCAACTATCCATTCTTCCAAGCCTAAGGACTTGTTTCTTGATTGATTCCATCTTCCATTGTTATTCTATTTTTTTGCCTAAGGAAGGTATATTTCATGTTTATAACTTATTAGGGTGATTAGAGATCTCCTTTGTAGGTAATTTTCATTTGCATCTTAGGAATTCTATTCTAACACATTTGAATAGGGTTTCTCCATGTTCTAGATTGCATAATCTTAGACACGCTTAAGATTAAGGCATGCACATTTCCATTTTCAGATCTATGCTTTTTCATCAAGGTTTAATTACCAAACAAGGGGTTTGACAAAGGCAAACCCCCATAAACAATGGATCAAATTTCCTTTGTTTTGCAGGTTATTTTATAGGTTTAGATTTGGAGATTTGGTGAAGAAGGAAGTGCAGACCTTGGATCTCAAGATCACATTCAAAATTGTAGAAATTCAAAATGGGACTAAGTCACCACCTAGGGTGTCTTAATCCTCTTGAGGATATTTTTCAGAAACTCTTTAGATCCAGTTTTGACATCCGTAGATTATGCATTTGTCTCAAAAAATACCAGTGAGACTAAGACAATAGTAAGGGCATCTTAGTCCTTCATAGCACTTTTTGACAGCTTCTTTACATTTCCAAAATCCTCATTGCATTTCTAGAACTTCCAGATACACATACCCTAACTTTCTATTCCATAATTTCATCATTTGCATCATTCATTTAGCTTGCATTATTAGGTTTTGTGAGTTGTATGCTTGTTTGTCTTTTCCAAGCTTTTTCTTGGTGGTGAACCCCTCAAAGCTTAAAATAACCCTTCCTAGGTATTCCTTGTTGAGAATTGACTCGCCTTTGAGGTTGATAGTCAATCCGATTAGGATTCCTAGGACCATATCGAATGACCTAGGGAGAATAATTGGACACACACCTTCTTTTTTTACGGTTCATTTTGGTGAACCTGACTTCTTTGAGCATTCATTTTCTGATTTGGAGTCCATTCAAATATTAGATCTAGGTTGCATTCATTCTTGCATTGCATCATGCATTAATGAAATTGCATCTAGGTTTCCCATATTTGCATTAGTGAAAGTACATATGGGTTGCATTTTGCTTTCTTACATCATCTTATCTCATTAAAAAAATTGAAAAGTGCATTGTTCATCATTCTAATTGCATTTAGAAACATTGTTATTGCATTCAATTGCTTGTCACTAGTTAATTTACCTTGCATTCATTTGCATATTTTTTTGTTTCCAAACATCAAGTCCCTGGGTAGGCAACCTGGGAACACTATTTACAACTCAGACTTTGCTTATTTTCTAGAAAAAACCTTTATTGGGACTAAAACGCCCTTACTGGCATCTTAGTCTCTCTAAGGGTTTTTGGTCCAGAATCCTCTCTGAGTTGAGTGCTATCTATTCCAGTTTCTAGAACCTCTAGATTCCATCAGGAGGACCAAGACACCCTTCCTGGTGTCTTAGTCTCAGTGGAGTTTGAGGTTACAGTTTTCAAGTTTAAACAATGATTTTTGTGCTTATGTTTGTTGTAGTTAGTTTGTTGTTTCAATTTTCCAATTTACTATTTCATGCATTACCATAGTTCATGTTTGCAATTGCTTGATAAAGATGGATTATTTCACTTTCATTTTGTTAGACATAGATTTCATTCATTAGAAAACCAAAAATACTAAATCTTAGCAAGCATAAGTTCATGGTCATTTAAAGTATGTCAAAACACTTTGTCCAAGTAAGTGTAACCCTCAAGATTTTTAGTAGTGATGACTTTGATATGTTAGATGAAGCCCTTGAGGACTTCATCTCGTAAGGTTCATCCACTGAGGCTTGTTCAAACAAAACTAAACAAAGAGAAGTAAATGTCATTCAACCTCAACTTATCATTTATCCACCTTCAAACAAACCTCAACCTACAAACAAACTTGTCCTTATCCTTGAACCACCTAAAGAAAATGTGTTGCAAAAATCAAGTTATAATACTATTGATCATACATATAACATAAGGAATAATAGACATCATCAACCTAATCTCATTTCGTTGCCATTGCCTAATCCTATATTGCCTAGTGCTCCTCGTTTACCATCACATAGTGGAAAGGAGTATGATCTTGTTGAAAAAATTAAGAATACTCTTGCTAATATTTCCTCATGGTATCTTATTCAAACCTCACCTAGTTACCACACCATGCTTCAAATAGCCCTACAACAAGTTGTGGTTTCTCCTAGTACACATGCAAATGATGTGGCAGCTCTAATACAAGGAATGAATACAGTTAATATAGACGTTACCTTTCACCAACATGACCTTCCTCCCTTGGAAATGAGAAAGAAATATGATGCATTCATGATAATAACCAGATACAACACCACGGGAATAAAAAGGACCCTTGTTGATAATGGATCAGCTCTGAATGTGTGTAGTGTGAACCTTTTAAATAAGTTGGGAGTGGATAAATCAAGAATGAAACCCGATTCCTTATTGATTTGAGGATTTTAAAATATAGGAAAGCAACCGCTTGGTGTGATTATTCTATCTATTTCAGTCGGAAAGGATGCCTTATAAACCCTTATTCATGTTATGCCTCATGACCTTTCATACAATCTTCTTTTAGGAAGACCACAGATTCATGAGATGCATGTGGTGCCTTCGACTCTTCATCGTATCATGAAGTATGTCTATAAAAATAATATATACCAAATTAAAATGGACCCCGAGCTTGAAAGTTGCTTGCAAATTGAAAAAGGAAACACCAGTCCTCTGAAAACATTAATTACAACATCAAAAATCAAACGTATGAAAGAGGAAACACAAGAAATGGAGACAATTTCAAAATTAGCAGATGATAATTGGGGTTCCTTAGAATTCAAACCTTCATTTATGGGAGTATATAATCACAAGAAGAGAAGATGAAAAAAAGAAGCAACCAATGGTTATGTAAACACAAAACTTAGAAGAAAACTCACAAGCATCTACCTCATCTACTCTTGAAGAAGACACAAGCTACACAACAAACTTCGATGAGATAGATTATCATCAACCACCAAACCCGAAAGAAATGGAAAAACTTTATGGGAGAGGTTATGAACTTATGAAGCAATTGGGTTATAGTGGAAAAGGATGTGGAAAGAAAGAACAAGGAATTCATGTTATTGTGGAACCTAATATACAAGAAATGAAAAATGGTTTGGGATATTGTCCTTCTAAAATAACGCAAGCAAACAAGAGACCATTAAACATCAACACCATTATGTGTAAACCAAAAAACAATCTCACTTTGAAACATCCAGAATTGTTTGATACAGATTCTGAAACATCATGGGAATACTTTGAAAATGACGAAGTCTTGAAACAAATACTAGGAGTTTATGATAAATCATCTAGTCCATCCCAAAAGAAAAAGGTTGCATGTGCTATGATTAGCACCAAACAAAAATATGGAGAGAATGATGACATTGACATGAATAATGAAGAATACAACCCTAAATTTCTAAGATCAAATGCTCTCTCATTAGGGGACATCGTGGATATAGCCATGGATATCAATGATAAAGAGAAAGTGATTAAGATTGGGAAATGCCTTGATGATGGAGAACAAGAGGATACCGCAACTCTTCTTCATGACTTTCCCAAAAATTTCACTTGGACTTATTCAGATATGCTGAGAATTGATCCTAAGATTGTAACACACAACATAGTCATTGTTGAAAATGCTAAGCCCGATAGACAAAAGATTCAAAAAATGAACCCTAAAATAGCCTTGCTAGTTAAGGAAGAAATTGAAAAACTCCTTTAGGCTGGTTTTATAAGACCTATAGATTATTCTCCCTAGATCTCAAACATTGTCGTAGTCGTAAAACTTGATAATCATATTAGGATGTGTACGGATTTTCGTGATTTGAATAAAGCATCTTTAAAAGATGACTTTCCCCTTCCTAAAATTGACATGATTTGTTGTTATTCATGGACGAATTTTCTGGATACAATCAAATTTTCATCAACCCTCAAGATCAATACAAAATATCATTCACAACTATTTGGGGATCATTTTGTTGGGTTATGATGCCTTTTGGATTGAAGAACACAGGTGCAACATATCAACAAGCTATGACACTCATATTTCATGATTACATACGTAAGATTTTGGAAGACTATGTTGATGACATTCTAGCCAAATCTTTAATAAGACAAGATAATGTGAACGTTATTCAAAATACCTTTGAACGAATTTGAAAATACAACATGAGATTGAATCCAAAAAAGTGTATCTTTGGTGTAGATAGTGGAAAAATTTTAGGTTTTATTGTATCTCACAGAGGAATCGAGGTGGACACAAAGAAAATTGATGCTATAGTTAACATGCCACCTCCTAGAAATATCTTTCAATTATGTACCTTACAAGGAAGAATTTAGGCCATTCGTCATTTCATAGCATCCTTAGCAGATTGAACGTTACCATTTACACATCTTCTCAAGAAATGCATAGATTTTGATTGGAGAAAATATTGTAAATACGCTTTTGAGAATTTGAAAGATTATCTTGTCACTTCACCTATTTTACAACCTACCATGCAAAAAAAACCATTCATCCTTTATACATCAACATCAACCCGTGCTCTCATAGCATTATGGGCTCAACAAGATGAAAATGGTAAAGAGCATCTTGTTTATTACATTATCTGAACATTGATTGACTATGAGAGACGATACACAACAATAGAAAAACAATGCTTAGCTCTTGTATTCACTATCAATAATTTGCGACATTACTTATTGAATGGCGAAATACAAGTGATGACAAAGTTTGACCCTTTAAAACACCTTTTCACTAAAAAAAACTTATCCAGACACTTAGCTAGGTGGGTACTGTTGTTGACTAAGTTATTTCACAAAAAGAAATTAAAGGTCAAGCCTTGACCGGTCAGTTGGTTGATGCTCCTTCTCCTTTAACGTTACCTGGTAATGATTCTTTCCCCAATGACAATGTGTTGACAATCGAAGAGGATACATGGGAATTGTATTTTGATGGATCTAAGTGCAAAACTGGCTCCAATGCAGGGGTTATAATAAAACTGCTCGCAAAAGAGTCTATTCCCTTATCATATCGCTTAAATTTCCTATGTACAAACAACACTATTGAGTATGAAGCATGACTTGCTAGATTGTGTGCCACCCTAGTTATGGGTGCTAGAGACATTAGGATATTTGGCAATTCACAATTAGTCATCAAACAAATAAATGGAACATATCAAACAAAGCATGACAAACTATCAAAGTACAAGGATCTCACAATGAAATTGTTAGAGGAGTTTGAATCATTCACCATTGATAACATCCCTCGAAAAGATAATCATCATGTGGATGCAATGGAAAGTGTAGCTTCTCTTATATCCCCTCAAGATCCTTCAAAAGACTTCACCTTCATTGTGCATACAATTATGAAACCATCAATCAACGATAAAGCAGACGAAGTGTTAGCAACAACAATTGAAAACTCAAGTGAATAGTATGATATGATATTCAATTATTTGAAAGATGGTACCTTTCCTGAGCCAACAAATAAAAATACTCACTCTCATCTTCAAAAAAATTCATCCAGATACATCATCCTGGTAGACATCTTATATAAGAGGCCCGTTGATGGCATTTTACTTAGATGTCTTAAACGATCTGAAATCCCTATAGCACTTGAACAAGCTCATGTAGGTGCTTGTGGGGGGAATTTTGAAGGAAGATCATTAGTTCAAAAGCTAATCTGCATGGGATACTATTGGAAAAATATGGATTGAGATTCCTTCAAATACATTAAGAAATATCATAAGTGTCAAGAGCATCAAAACTTAATCCATGCTCCTGCCTCCGAGCTTCGTGCACAAGTTCCTATTTGGCCATTCTCGAAATGGGGTTTGGATATTATTAGAAAAATATCTCCACCTTCATCTGTTGGACATACGTTTATAATCATGACAAAAGATTATTTCATGAAATGGGTAGAATCTATTCCCTTATGTTCAACAACCGCCGATGCAATATGTCATTTCATATTGGAAAACATTATTGCTTGCTTTGGACTTCCTTCTGCGTTAGTTTCGGACAATGGGACACCATTTAAGAACAATGATGTGAAGAAGTTATTGGAAAAATTTAATATACAACATCGATTCTCAACACCGTACTACCCACAATCTAATAGACAAGCTGAATCAACTAATAAAACTCTTGAACAAGTCTTAAGAAAAATAGTGAAAAAACATAATAAAGATTGGAATACGCAATTAACATATGCATTATGGTCTTATCATACTAGTATCA